>BMAO01001239.1:0-21893 GCA_019973975.1 Trichonephila clavata
TTGATTACAGGAATACTATTCCAATCCACAAGAATAATTCTGCAAAAGGTTTTTAATACAGCAATTTTTATTAAATCCGAAATTTTTAATAAAGGTCATTTAAATTCTTATTATAAATAATATTTTTTTTAAATAATTATAGATTATAAAATATTTGTACAAGTATTTGCGCTAGTCTCAATATAATTCAGGAAGAATAATTGAAAGCTAAAATACAGAAGATCATTCACACTTTATGGAAAAGATTTTGATAGCTAATTTTTGTTTATAAATGCCGCATTTTTTGTGGCAATTTACTTCCATTTAATAGCTATGATTCTTGATAATAGCTATAGCTTGAGTTTTCCATAAAAGTAAACTTTTTCTTAGTACTTTCATGTAAATTTTACTTCCACCCGTCTTAAGGTATCCGACTATCCTAAAACTGTGAATTTTGTCAAAAATTTACAATTTTATTTTATGGCCCATGTTATTAGCTTTATAAAAATACCAAGTTTATCATTTTCCGTTCACTAGAACAAAAACTACTAGTGTTTTAGTAAAAGCAGATGCTATTACTTCAAGCAAGATGCCATACGTTAAAACACGTTTTACTCGAAATGTGATTTTTTGAAAAGAATCAAACGGGGTCAGCGATTGCTAAAAAAGTTTTGAACATTATTAACTGAAATTTTTTCTGTAAGTTCTGTAAAATAGTAGAATAGTTTTAATCTTCAGATTTATCAATCACTGTTTTATTACAAAATTTACAGTCCCTTATGTGAATAAAATCCCTGTCTTTTTAAGCATTTTCATACAGTAACCGAGATAAAGTGCTCTCGTTTTTGTAAAAAAAAAATATTTCTTATCCTGAAGGTCATTTCAAATTTGAATAATATAGAAACACATTAAATTGAAAAAATTGAAAATTTGTTCATAAACCTTTGGTGCAGAACGGGCCGCGTTTATGCTAATTTTTGTCAATTTTTACCTATTTTTTCCCATTTTAGTAATAATAATTTCTTTTTCTCTTCTTAATTTTGTCACATTTTTCTTAAAATGCACTAAAAAAATCTAAAAATAACAAAAAAATCCCCAAACCTCCTTTAAAAAAAAAAAAAAAAAGCTGTCGCAACCACAGTCGGATGCCTTAAGCCGTTTTCTAAAGTTTGTTCAGTGTTCTTGAATGTCATTTTCCTAAGGCTCGTTTTCCTAAATCGAAAGCACAAAAGTAAATTGGAGAAGTATCAGGGGATTTTTGCAAGTATTTCATCAAGTGGAATACACTTTATTCCTGTTTCTGGTTCTTTCTATGCTTAAAAGTGGCAGTTAATTCAGACTTGTGACTAGAGTTGCTGTCCATATGAAGATCAACTTTATCAAAGTCCTTCCAATATAGGCCTGGGATTTATTCCTCAAAAATTGGTTCTAACATATCCTGCTGATAGTAGAGAGAATAAATTTTGGTTTTATTTGAGATTTTTTTTGATTTTTAATTTACCGCTGCTAGAAAATCATGTAACTATCATGAATCCCTTTTGGAACTTTTCTATACACTGACTAAGTACATTGTACTGCCATTCTCGTCAGTTGAGCGATAGAAAATTCATCTTGTTTTATTGCAAACACTTATATGTACCTTTACGTCATCGAGTGTTACCACAAATTTCCATTTTTCAGCGGCTAGGTGTTTTACACATAATTTTCAACAATTTGTTTTTCTTTTAACAATTCAATTTTCTTTTAGCTGTTTTGACAAAAGCAGTTGAAATTTAGTTTACATTTTTCTGAATGATTTTACTTGCAGCGTGCAGGAAGATATTCCCAGTTTTGATACAATGAATCTTTGAGTCGGTGGATTTTCTTTTAGGATCATATATTTCGCTTTCTTGATAGCTGCCTACTTTCAAACAGTCTTAGGATGGGTTTCATGGTTATGTTTTAATTTTTACTTTCAGCTAAACGTTTTTATTTTTCCTTTCAAATTTAATACATTATAAAAACCCTTTTTTTTAAAGTGCAATAATCGAGATTTTTACACCGCTTTATAATTTGTTGATACAAATATTTCTTTTCGGAAAGTTTAGTTACGTAACCTTCGAAAGAGTCATCTATCAATTTCTTAGAAGAGTTTTTCAAAATAAATCTTTTAATTTATATTCCAATCAAAAGAAAATAATAGCCGAGGATTATTTTGAAGATGCCAAATGTTATATCTCAAAATTCAAGAAAAAATAAATTACAAATGATTTAAATAAAGTACGAACGACATTCCATATTAAATAACTGAGCACTAGAAATGTAAATAAATATGAAATTTTTGATTATTAATTTATTGTGTGGTTTTTCGTTTGTCAACAGTGGATATTACTTACTTATCAGTAGCTTAATATTAATTCTCATGTTTATGTTTATATATTTTTCTATCTGCCTTTCATATAATTAATAAACTTTTAATTCATTTATTGTAAACTTCCTGTTAAATCATGCTTTAATCTAAACCAGTGGTCTTCAAATTATGTTCCATGGAACCATGGGGTTCTATGAGGCATACACAGGGTTCCACGATACACAATGAGTAAACTGAAAAGAAACTTATAAATGTGTATGCAAAATGGATTCACATTCTCTAAGAAGTTTATATGCCCACAAGAATTTAAAGCTCATTTTTATCACTAAGAAACTGAATTTTTTTTCCATAAAATCTTTATTTTGCAATACTTTTTTAACTTCATTATAATATAATGTACATATATGAAAGATATTTCTCAACGTGTGTGACTACAAAAACAAAGTGTAGAATCAAATGAAATTTAAAATATGTAATGCGATTGTAGTTAATCTAAATAGACCGAGACTTCAACTGTTTGTGTGAAAAAATTCAAGCACATATCCCAGTTACTAAACATATTGTATGAGTAGGTGACACTTGGAACACAAAATAATATTATTTATCTATAAGTAAATATAATTAAAAGTAGATTTGCTTTTTTTAATTGCCTTTACGTTCATCTATTGTTGATCTATTTTAAAAAAATATTTTAAGATATATTCTTCTAAGCATGTGTGCGGAATAGGGTTCCATTCACTGGCGTAGCTAGCTTTGAGGAGGCTCTATATCAAAATTCTTTTCTTAGGTATGGGAGCCCTGTTAGTGGGACTGTAGTAACCCATATTGGGGGTTCAGTATTATTGATACGGTAGTAGCTACGCCCCTGGTTCCACAAATATAGTTTCTAGTTCTAGGGTTCCACGAAAACATCTTCTTGTTCTAGCGGTTCCATGAGTTGAAAAAGTTTGATCTAAGCAAACATGTTCAGAATCAAGCAAATTGATTTTGAAAGCAAGAATTTAGGATATTTCATCTTGTATTTGAGTTATGTCAATTCGTTTGAATGACAGGTAAAATGTTTTCATTCAGAGAGTATATTATGTAAATAAAAGTATCGGATTTTATCTAGTGGCTAAAATGATTTAACTTTGTATTTTCAACCTCAACAAGAACCCAATCAAAAAGGAACTACACATTGTAAAAACTTCAAAATATCATCATCAATAATCATTATCATACGGAATTACTAAGAACTGAAATGGACTTTTTTCGTAGGAAGTAAAAGCAATGACCAAAGCTTTTTTCGAATATTTAAGGAAAAAAAGTCTAATGAGAAATAAAATATTAGCGTCGTTAACAAAATTAATAATATTTTCAGTAAATATCAACAGGGCTATCCATATCCCACTAATGTTATTTTTTCCATAACAAATTATGCGGTAATGTAGGTTTTTTCACACATTATTTCTAGACATTCCAGATATTAGCTAAACTAATTCAATTACGATCCCACATTAAGAATACGTCATTATCTTTTTTTGTCTGTGGCATTTCTTTTTTATACAAATAAAAACATCTTTATATCAGAATCTTAGGAGTAGTTTATGCGAAAAATTATTTTTGTGACCTGCATCTACATGAATTAAACGCGAAGAAAAAAAAACCATTCCTTTGTTCATCGAGAGATTATCACTTTTTATTAATTAAGCTTAACCTTAATTAGTTTTCTGTCACTACTACTGTTTTAATGAATTTGAGGAAAGAAAAGTTGTTGCAAGTGGTATATTACCCAAAATTTACCCACGTGAGCTTTCTTGGTATTCTTTGTCTTTATTTCATCCGATATTCTCTAGTGAGCAAATTAAATGTATTATCCTTCTTCTCCGCTTCTTTTTTTTTTCTTTTCATTTCCTTTTTTTAAATCTTTCTTTTTTTTCGCTACAGTTTTCATCTTTCCAATTTTATGCTTTGAACCTTCAAAACAGGAATAAATTTAATTACTTTTTTCAATCAATTCTTCCATTAGTTGGAGATTTTTTTGTGTATGCTTTTAAATCTTTACTCAGAAAGAATAGAATCTTTTATTAAATCCTATTGACTGAAATTTTTGTAGAAAAAAATGGCTTTTTTCCCCATAAAAAGGCTTAATGTCTCAATCAAGGAATTTATCATAAATTTAAGACTTTTTAACTTAAATATATGTTTCACTTATTTTAACTGCCAACGACTGATTATTCTAGATACCAAAGAATTTTACCTGAAAATTTTTCGAATGCCTGCTTTCACCAATTTTCAAATAAATGTTATAACAGTGATAAATTTATCTTGAGAAATGTATTGGGTTAAGGTAAGGAAACACAAATTAGGAAAATACTTCATCAACTGAATGATGTACTGATGTACATTGTAAGTAATTAGGATCTCACGAAATAATTTAAATACATATATAAAATTATTTAGAATTTCACGATGGTTCAAATGAGTGTGGCTATATTTATCTCGAGAAATGTTTCGCAATTCAGTTTTTATTCTGGTATAGTTTTCAGTCAAGCAATTCTTTCACTAGAGAAAAACTATTTGTAGAAGTCATCAGTATAGCATCCATACAAAAGAAGCATTATCGTAGTTGGTTGGCCTGTACAATCGGGAGGAAGGGGATGTTTATCAACTTTGAACGTACACGAGGGCTCATGGTAGTTTATATGAATGTATGCGTTATATATGTTGTTGTTGCTTATGCCACCTGATCGACAGTAACATCAGATCAAGGTCCACGAAATTCATCGCGGCTAAGGGCCATATTTTTACGCCTGTCGTTAGCCTAAGCATTGAGCACTATGCATGTGACAGTACGATTTGGCTCGGTTCTTACACGATGGATAGCGACACCACCTATCTCCACCTCTACAACTTACGCATGTAACTGGAGGGGAGGGAAATATTATCCAGCCCCTGCACTCGTGGTTTCAGCTGCGACCACCCACAAGACTTTCGGACCCACTAATTTAATGAGAACATACTCTGTGTGTACTCGTAGGGTATTTGTTGGCATCGGGCATCGAACCCAGACTTTCCGGGGCTGGAGTCCGATGCTCTAACCACTAGGCTACCCACGGCTGCGATACCTTATATATAAACACAATTAGCGATTAAAATGTCTACGCCATGAAGGAGGGAATGATACAAACATCACATTCACAGAAAGAAAAATGTTCGGATATATACAATTGAATAGTAATTAAGCATAATCCAACAACGCAGGAAGGAAACACTGCATCTCAAATTTTGTATAAAATGAAATTAACTCATTGGTTTCTCATTCGGAAATCGCATTTGAATGTAGGTTTTTGAGAGGAGGTTTTATTATGTCTCGAATATGAAGAAGCGTTTATTTGCCCCGGTAGGAATTCAATAGTTGCAGGATTGTGGCTTACCATGGAAGCAATTTATCGTTCCGTAGTATTGCTTTTGCGCTAGTCGGAATCCAACAACTGAAATGTGGATATTGAATTGATTCATTCAGGAATAACTTATTGAATGTCATGCAGGATCTCAATGGTCTGCCGTCACTAACGTCCAAGAGAGCAGATATTTCTTCTGATAATCCTTCCAAGATCGTACAGCCACAACACATACCTCAAGTCAGGACTTGATTCTAGAACGACAAATATCCTCACGGACGTGTACAATTTAACTGAGAAAAATACTTTTAATTTAAAGGGTATCCTTTTGTTTTTGATTGTGCATATCCTTATATTATGCATTAAAATATACCCTCAGGATCTCCTATGAAAACTAAGACCACCTCGTGCTTCGGTCGTCTCTTGCATCTAAACATTTTATTTTTTCTTGTGACATATTCATTGGTGAAATGCCCTTTTTCATGTATTTGTTTTCAAAACTGAAAACATGCTTAAAAATTTCAAGTTTCGTAAAACTACGTTTTGAAAACTTTTGGGATATGGGAATGTCCTAAATTTTGGTTTCATTGCTTGGAGTGGTGAAATGCTCTACTTAATATTTTTCAAAAGATATTTACAGCAGACGATATATATTGAATAGATTTGTTAAAAAATAAAAAAATGAATGCTTAGTGAGTGAAATTTTACTAAAATTGTAAAAGTAAAGCAAACATTGAAACATTGTGGAAAAATCGTTAGACGAATTCTTCTTAATGTAAAATCCATTAATTCTTAATTTAATTTTATTCCCACCAAATAGTTCATCATATATTCAAGTTCAATTTTCAAAAACAAAAGCATTATTTAGAGGCTATTCTCTTTTTTACAATTAATGAAAATGAATTCATAATTTCTTTTCAGATGAATTTATTCTAAAAATATTAAGTATATTCGTAATTATTATAATAATAACATTTATAATAAAATATACTTAATTATGAAATAAAATATTATATATATATATATATATATATATACATATAAGTAATTATAATATTTAATATGTAATAATATATATATATATATATATATATATATGTAAAAAAATTCCCATTAATTTATTATTTAGTAACATTTAATTATATATATATATATATACCTATGGTCCATCCCTTCAAGACCTACGTTTTAGTAATAAGTTAGTCAACCGCCAAACGAGCGTATTTTAAACTACATCTATCCACCCACTTAGATCAAGTGATTTGAGTTGCCTATATATACACCGAGATTTCTGGAGACCTACCTCTCTTCTGTCTTTGTCTTTCGTCATGTAATCGGCTGCAGCTGGATTTGTGCTTTCGTGTCTGCTTCTTGTTATGTTGAAACGCTCTTTGTTAAATGTTCAATAAAGTGATTTTACTATTTCAAAGGACTGCCTCGTCAATGCCATCAAAAATAGTGATCATATTAAGGAATCTCTTTTAACGGCCACGTCTATTACATATGCGAAACTAAACTCAATGTTGCAACAGCCCGTAAAGACCAAGGTCTACTGGGTCCATTTCAGTATACGTGACCATTGGGCGCTGAGGTGCATGAGCAGATGTCCCGAACAGGTGGTCAATTTGAAGCGAAACCCCCAGTGTTTAGTCCTTAAGCTATCTTGGTACTCATTTATCGACACACTGAAAGGATGAAAGGCTGAGTCGACCTTGAACAGCCCGAGAATAGAGCCCAGACCTGTGGTGTGGAAGTGCGATACTTTACCACTCGGTTGATTACGGTTGATTACGGTGTATCTGTGGGCGTCTGGACTGAAAATCAGTCCTCAATCCCATATCGTGATAATCTTAGATGTTGGAACGACGTTTGTGGAGTTTTTCATTCTGCGGAGAGGCTTGCTGGCTATTGGTTGGTTGGAGGCGATCTGGAGGCGTGGCTATGAGTGGCGTCTTGACTGGGTTTTACCACTCGGCCACATGGCCTCCTTATATATAGTTGCACTTTTAATCCATCTATACCCGTAGGTTGACGATTACGTTATCTATTCATAAAAAGAGGGAGGTACATTTTCAAGGGATGACTCAGCAGGATGGTGTTTTTAATTCCGGTCTTGGCAGTCATCGGCTACAATAACTCATTAATTGGAAATATTTTTTTCGGGGGGGGGTAATCGTTTTTAAAAACAAATATAAATTTATTAATTTTTTTGCGACAAAAACATGCAGTATTCCTTATTCCCCAATAAAGAAAATAAGTAATAGTGTATTATTTTATCAATACATTTCATTTTCATTACTTTCTAGTTGGAATAGTTTTCTTAGTTGTTTTTTTCAATCATAATCAATCGATAACAAACAAGATAAATTTAAAGGAAAAAATTTATCGAAAAAACACATTATGAAAAAAGTCAATTAACAAAATAAGCAGTTCTGTAGATAAACATGGTGGTATCACGTCTGGGGTAAAAAATCCTTTTATCAATTTGACTATATTACAATTATCTCTTAAATTCCAGATATCGCGTAAATTTATATAATGCATCAATGAATAGGGGGAAAAGTTCTTAATTTTTGTAAGATAATTTTATTTAAACCGATACAAATTTATATAGAAAAATTAATTGTTGTGACAAATTTAAAAAAATATTTCATTCTCGATGAAATCAAACATTTGACAAGTATTCAGGTGTAATTTATAAGTAGCTTAAACAAAGTATCTTGGTCGTTAAAATAACTTGACACAATGCTTTATAATTATCTGTTTAAGCCTTCAGAGAAATATATATTCTTAAAAATGTATATGAATAATTGTATCGTATTAATGAGAGGTATGGAATGGAATTTACAAGATGTACTATTGATGGACCCGATTTTTAAAAAATAATATTTTTGGAACTGTTGCATATATTACAATACGTAATACGTGAATAGGAAGAAAAATGTACCAACTTTTTTCCTACCAATGATTAACAGAATATTCAACATCACTGTGTTTGAAAACCACATATGGCGAGACAATGACAGATAAGCTTTTGCGTTAGAGTACGCTCGGGTTTTTTCAGTTATTTCGTTGCAATGTGCATTTAGAAATCGTAACGGAAAAGAAGCATCATCCAACAAGAACATTCTGTGATGGTTTCATCAGTTAAAGAAAACAGGTTACCTGTGTAAAAAAGAAATGCAAGTGGCCGGGGCAAGTGTCTAGGAAGAAGCAATGGAGAGAATAAGGTAGAGTTTTGTTCGAAGTCCATTAATGTCTACGAAAGTTGCCATCTACCTGTGAACTTGGAATGCCCCTGAAAACAGTATGAGAAATTTAAAGAAAACTATATTTTAAGCCGTGTTTTTTGCAATTGGCACAATAAGCAACAGAGGACGACAAGTAAGCATTTGCGCAGCATTACGAATCATTGATAGATCGATGCTACAAATTGTATGGAACAAACTGGATTACAGGTAGGACATATGCCGTGTAACAAGAGGGTCACACATCCAACATTTGTAACAGAAAAAAAACCAGCATATTTTTCTTTATATTCATGTATCAATTATTGTTATACGTGACATATTGTATAGTAATTATTGATAACATGGTTTTTTAAAAATCGGTCCATCATTTGTACTCACGCTGTATTTCATTTTTTCATTCTGTAATATAATTTTAAAAACAAGTCCAGTTAAAAATTAAAATGAAAAACATGATTAATTTGCTGTTTACAGCTGTTATTAATTTCCTTTGCTTGATCAAAATATGTATTCTTATATTCCTTAAAGAAATCTTTCTTCGGTTAAAATGTAGTACTTATTATGTTTTCAGGCAGAAACAAATGCTTGTTCTTTTTTTTAAACAAAATAATAAAGAGAAGAAAAAAAAATGTTTAATAAAGCTAAATTTGACAACGCTTAAGCAATTAATTAGTTGCTTGTTTTCTCTTTAATGAGAAGGAAGTAATTAAAGTAAATTTCTAGTGTCCTCCACTATTTATTAAGCATATCATCACTTTCAGAGAGCTTCTTGGAACAGATTCTTAGATGTCCCATAAATTTCTAGGTATGCAGTTTAATTTTTTAATGGGGGAATACTAGTTTTTTTAGATAAAAACGTTTCTTCCCACAAACACGCACTGATTTTTTCACTATTTTTAATCTTTAAGGCTACTTTAATTAAATACATATATTTCGTTATTAGTTCAAAAAAATAAATTCCTTCTTCAATTTTAAAAACGTTAAAAAAAAGAGTTGTAATCAATGCTCTCGAATTGTTTACAATATGAAAAAAATTTCTCAAATATTTCTGGGTTTTTTTTCTTCTTCTTAACTATGATTAATCTCTCAAATATAAATAAGTTTATTGTAAGATCATTGAAGCCAGAAGTTAATTTTAGTGGTCAGGCGAATAAACAATGCTAAATCATATGAGTGCTTGTTTAACATATAATAATATTCGCTAGAAAATATAGTGCTTTCTATGCATATATATATAGGGTGCCCAGCCTTAATATGACCCAATAGCTAATTCCCGAACCGTTCGGCTTAGATATGCACTTCCAATTTGAAAAATGTTTTAAAACAGGTAAAAAATGTTTTTACGTGCTTTTCGAACCAAAAAACCCATTCAGAAAAAAATTACAAAAATTAAATTTTTTTATACAGTCCCCAGGCCCTATCACTTATATTTAGGAAAAAATGCAGTTCACCAAAACAAAGTAAACACAAAAAGTTTCATTTTATTACGATAAAAACTGGCCGAGTTCTGGAACTTTAAAAATCATATATTTTATCCATTTTCTGGTTCGTTTTCAAGAAGCTAGTAAAGGTCCGTCTACGAAGTGAAATTAGTTGGAACTCTGCCTGGAAACTTTCACTCTTGCACGTCACTTTTATGTAAATCTTTTTTTAATTTAAAAGTATACGTTAACAATACAACAATTGAGTACTTAAGAAATAAAATTTATTCTGTGCACGTGTAAAACATAGGAAAAAAATAATTTGAAAGAAGAAAACATTTCAAAAGCAGTTCCAAAAAATAGACATATGCTGGGGCTTCAGTCTGATTTGCTGCGTTTTTGCTGATCATGACGAACGTTAAAAATCTGTTGTGTAGTCGCTTGAAATTGCATACAGTCATATTCTAATATTACGAATTCTAGTACGGAAGAACTAGATATAAACAAATGAAGAATACTGCGAAATGGTACTGTTTTATGGGCAGTGTAATCGAAATAAGAGAGATGCGGCAAGACTTTATGCCATTAAATTTCCCACTCGAACACATCCATCTTATTGTACAATTCCCCGTGCTGCTTAACGCTTGTATAAATCTGGGAGTTGTTATAGACGTATTCCCTTGTCTCGTGCCACACTTCGTGCCTTCACCATTATTTAAGTTAATTTGGTCATTCTGATATAATAAAGCCCCTGATTCATGATTGGCGCATCATTCTACATTATGCTATAATTTGAACAGCAAATCCTGCATTATTTTGCTGCTATTTGTTAAAACAAGCTGTTTTAATCTTTTCGGTAAAAGTTGTATTTCTTTAATTTAATTTTTATTGGTTACGATGCAGCAATACAAATTGTCAATCTATGATGTTTACTACGATGTTTTAATATTACTATTATGTTTTATTTTGCTCTTTCTGTACATAGAGAGTTACTGTTCTCTAAACTCAATTTATATACGACCCCCTTTTCTGACCAACTCAAATGCTTCAAATTTATGTAGGCATAACTCGGTCAGTTTTTAGCGTAATAAAATGAAACTTTTTGTGTTTACTTTGCTTTTGTGTACTGCATCTTTTCCTAAATACAAGTGATAGGACCTGAGAGAGGACCGTATAAAAATATACTTTTTGTAATTTTTTTCGTAAATGGGTTTTTGGTTCGAAAAGCACGTAAAAACATGATTTACCTTTTTTAAAACATTTTTCAAATTGGAAGTGCATATCTAAACCGAACGGTTCGGGAATTAACTATTAGGTCACATTAAGGCTGGACACCCTGTATATATATATATATGTGTGTGTGTGTGTGTGTGTGTGTGTGTGTGTGTGTGTTTGTGTTGTGTGTGTGTGTGTGTGCGTGTGTGTGTGTGGTCGATTCGCGATAATTCGAAGTTGTAGGGACCACTGAAAGACTTCGAATTATCAAAAGGGTAGGAAAAAACTCCCAAAATACACGAAGAGAAATTTTTTTCTAACACATCCAAATTTGAAACCATGTAACAAAACAACAGTTATACATATGTATAAAGTTGTTTTAAAGTATTTTTAAAAAGAAAATATTGTGTACAGTATAAATATTAAACCTATGTTAAAAGTCTTGTATTAAAAGTATACACACTGTATATAAATAAATTTTTTTGTCGAAAAAATCTGTTATCTTTTTTTTATTTTATGGTATTTAATAGTTTTTTCTAGAATAAATGACGCTTGAAAAAGGCTCGCATCAACATGATTTGAAGGAAAAAGTTGCCTAGTTGGTTTAGTGACACTAGCTTTTGTCAGAATTATCGGAGTCTTCTCTGATGGTCATCAAAGAGGCTAGTTTACAGGGAAGACAAGCAAGACAACATAACACAAAACATATTAGCCTCCAATCTGTTTGCTACAGGATTCTACATGATAGTCAATGTTAGAATTGTCGAGCGTTTTATTAGATCATTTCGAATTATCGCGTGTTGTAGTCTGGTCGGCTACAGATTTTACTTCGAAATATCGAGTGTACCAAAAAGTATTATTTTATTTCGAATTATCTGGAGTTTTCTGAGCATATACTTCGAATTAGCGAGAAGTTCATATTATCGAAGGATTAAATTACCGAAAGTTAACTCTTTATATATATATATATATATATATATATAGGTGAAGGTTGGCTAGCCGCAAAACTTTGTTTTAACCTGCAATACTGGTTCCTAAGGCCAGGAGTTTGCTATAGTACTACTGTGGCTAATACTTTCACTATATTGACTAGTTATCTTAAGTTTATAACTATTTTGTGTATATATATATATATATATATATATATATGTCAGGTTTTGAAAAGATTAGCTTCAAAATTAAGTGAGTAATAAATAAAAATAGAGCGAACTCTTTACCATCGCGTAAGGATTTGTGTGTAAATAAGCCTATTTAAAGGTGGATCGATCGCTGACGAAGGAGAACGCATACTCGAAAAGGCTTAGCTGGTGACTCCTCGTCGAATTACTGTCTATTGTTCTACTCAGTTGCGCGCCAAAGGGCCGCCATGTTGGATTTTATATGATTGAAGCGGAATAAAGAAGTATTTTTTAGAGATGATGCCCTCCTCATTTAACCAGCAGGCCTGGGGCCTGTCAAGAGCCGGCAGGATACCGCGAGGAACCTCAACATATGCCACGAAACCAAGAAAATGAACTGTAGGAATTTATTTTTTCGAACTAGCGACTGCATTGAAAACGATACTACAGTGGAGGACGATTCTTTCCCGGCAGGAGTCACCAGCGGACACTTCAAAACAATTTTTTTACCTGAATTTGATACTAATAAGTTTAGTTCTTTTGAAAGTTTTCTGGACTGTTTTGATAAACAATGTTTGGAATATCAAAAAGACGAACAATGGAAGAAGAAAAATCTTCCTAGATATCTCACGGGAAGTTACCTCAAATTTTGGTATGATAATAAACTATTTAATAATACTTATCAAGAAAATAAAGAATTGTTAATTACGGTGTTCGATGAGACCAGACAAGAGGAGATCCAAAGATTCCACAACCTAAAATTAAAAGACAACAAAAACTTGATTTCATTTTTTACCGAAAAACTTGCACTGGGTAAAAAACTTAACCTTTAACACGCCAATGTTCCAATATTGAAATATCAACTTTGAAATTTTCTGAAAAATTCAATTTTATTCATATTGTTCCATAAAAATTATTTTGAAGACAAAAAGCATGGATTAATTTTTTGAAATTGAAGTATTGTTGCTAAATTAAATAGTCTCTCTGAAAAAAAATTCTAAATAATGCATTTTTTTCTACTTTTGATCGGGCAAAATTCAAAAATTCATATAAAATTCAAAATTTAAAAATGTATTTTTATTATTTGGTAAAAGTAACTAAAAATGATCATTTTAACTATAGACTGCAAGATATCATAAAAAATATCGTTATGTTTTTTACTATCGGTTTTGAAATTTCAATGGTCCAAAAATGGAATATTGGCATGTAAAGGTATACTTTTTCACACAAGGCAGTTATTATGTTTACAGTTCACATAAGAGTGGGAAAAGGTTTCTGAACGCTAAAAACTTATAGTATGTGAATAGATATAAGTTATAGAAGAAAATATTTATGACTTGTCTTTCGTTTCCGGCTCCCTCTCTCAACTCCCCCTCCCTTTCAATCGTTTCTGGAAAATCTCAAGTGAATTTCTCAGCTGCAGCAAAAGTAACTACCACGTGCGTTTGTTGATAGTTAGATGTAGCGTGTGTCTTATTTGGAGAAGAACGTCACATACTAAGGTTTTACATTATTTTGTATTATGTCAGATAGTGAATATCCATTACGCTGATAAGATGACGCATTCATATCCATTCCTGAATGTAGAAGAGGCTTTGGAATATTTTTATACACAATCAGATGAGAAGAGCCTATTAATATTTGTCAGTTTCCCCTAGAAGAAAGGGGGTGATTTACTGACGAGGAAGATATCGATGAAGATACTTTTCAGTATGTTCAACCAGTTATATGTTTGTTGCAAAATCGAAATTTCTGCATGCATAGATGATGATGAAATACCTCCTGTATGTCAGAAAAGCACAACGAAAAAATGCCTCAAGTGCGAAAAAAGATTGCTTGAGAAATGTTTTCCTAGCTATAGATGGACAATAAAAATAGTTTAGGACATAAAAAAACACACATAAGAAAAAACAATAATATATTTTGTCTTTATTTCTCATTTTAAAGAATTTTGGTAAATCTGTACTTTTCTAGTTTTTTTTTATTGCTTTATTATACTATAGCTTTGAGAATTTTGATATGAAGGTTATTTGTTTATTCCTTTGTCCTACTGATGTTTTCCTTTATTGTTTCTAATAAGTGACTGTAATTTTCTGAAATGTATAAATTTCTGTGTATAAATTATATTTTCAACTTAATCTGCTTTATTTTGGAATTATATTTAAAAGTTTACTTCAGATGTGGCGCAAACAGGGGAACCTGCCCCCCCCCCATTGGGGTACATTTAAAAAACTATGCAGGGAAAAAATGATAGATTCCTCTCGTTCACACGCAAACTTTTAGTTCTTTTCCCCCATTTTAATTTTAGAATTTTTTAGGTCCATTTCAATTGTTTGGTGGGTATCATGCCCCTCACCCCCCTACAACGGGGGGGGGTGAATAATGAAACCCCGTTGGGAAATGTTTAATGACACCTCTTGTTAAGATACTACTTCTTAAAAATGTATATAACAACTGATTTTTGAATTTAAATGTCATTGGTCGTACTCTTAAAAAACATGTGAAAAAACTTAATGGTACCCGCCAATGTTCCATTTTTAAAACATGCTAAAAATCTTAAAAAAATTTTTTTTTTCAATTTTTTTTTCTTTTATAGATTTTATGTTTCAATTTTAATTCGATTTTTATCAAAATTTAGTTTATGTTACCTTTCAATCATAGTGCGGCGTTTTAAAGGTTTTAATTATGATGACAGTTCCATCGTGGCACATATGACATTATCTAGTCCCATTGAATTCCAGAAATTTTTAATTATTCAAAAGATTTCTACACCCTGCAAATGGATTTCGACAATGCGGTAATTAATCGCAGTAACATCGGACAATTCAAATCGAAATGCGGTAGAAAATGGAAGTTCAAGAAGATGGAATAATCAAGCATACGGCAGTGTAAATACAGGAACTGATCCACTACGATTCCAATCAAGAGGATATGGACAGCCACATCAATCTCATATGATGCGTTTCAATGAAAGGCAGCACACAGTTCAACAGTCAACCTAAGCAGTTTGTACTACAGAATCAACATAATTTTCGCTCGCCCAGAAATAGTGAAAATGTCCAAGGGCATAGATGACAGCTACTCATCAAATCAACGGTATATTCCAAACACTTTTTTACTCTAGTTGACACAGGAAACAATGCGTCATTAATTCCAATAAATTTATCTAAACAACTTAAAAATTTTAAGAATTTAAAAAATAGTGATATAAAAATAAATCAAACTTGTGGGACTATTCATCCCAAAGGTATAATTTCAGTTTATATGAATATTGGAAGTATATCTAAGAAAATAAATTTGTTTGTAATTGATACTGAATTACCTTATATTATTTTAGGACTTGAATATTTACATTTATTTAAACTTGATATTAGTATTCATAAAATGTGTGTTTTTCAATTTGGTAAAAATTTAAGTAATGTTAAAATTTCAAATAATAACTGTGTCAGTGCATTGAGAACATATCATGGGACATATTGTGAAACTCTTAAAAATGATAAACTTATGAACTATTCCAATGCTAATCATGAAAAAAATAGTAATGTTAAGGGTAATAACGGTTTAGATCAAATACCAAACAGCCCTGAAACTGATCTGGAAAATATTGTTTAACCCAGCCATGGTTGTTGAGGACACAGTACCAAAAACAAACTAGTGAGCAATGGGAAGATTTAACCCAACTTCTTGACAAATTTCAAAACATATTTTCACAAAATAAATATGATGTAGGTTGTATCAATTTGGAACCACAAAGAATTCATTTAATCTCAGACCTTCCTATAAATTTACGCCCCTATAGAAATAGTCAACAAGAATCTAAAGCAATACAAACACAGATAGAAGAATTGTTAAAAGCAGGTTTTATTAGACCCTCCCATAGTCCATATGCTGCCCCTGTAACTTTAGCATACAAAAAGGATGAAGAGAAAAAATCAAGATTATGTATTGATTATAGGAAACTGAATGAAATAACACGAAAAGATTCCACCCCTGTACCTCTGATAGATTTTGTAATTGATAATTTAACTCATGCTAAATTTTTCTCTACTCTCGATTTAACAAGTGGATATTGGCACATAAAAATTCTTGAAAAAGATGCAGAAAAACTGGCTTTCACAACTAATTAAGGACACTATGAATGGTTAAAACTTCCATTTGGCTGGAAAAATTCCCCAGCTGTTTTCCAAAGAACTATAAGACAAATTTTACAAAAATATCAGTTAACTTTTGCTTTAAACTATTATGATGATATTATAATTTTCTCACAATCTTGGGAAGAGCATTTAACTGATTTAGATAAAATATTTCAAATTTGTAAAAAAGAAAACATTAAACTTAAAAAATCAAAATGTCAGTTTGCACAGGAAAAAATAAAATATTTAGTCTATGAAATAACACAAGGTCATTATTCCCCAAGTAATCCAAAAATTGAAACAATAAGAAAATTAGCACCACCTAAAGATGTAAAAGAACTCCAAAGATTTCTTGGTTCCATTAATGTTTATCAAAAATTTACTAAAGATTATGCAAAACTTAGAGTACCATTAAATAAATTACTTAAAAAAGATGCAGTTTGGAATTGGTCACATGAATGTCAAGAAGCTTATCAAAAGTTAAAGAATTGTTTAATCTCAAATCCTATACTTAAATTATACAACTCACAATATCCATGCCATGTATTTTGTGACGCAAGTCAGGATTCAATAGGTGTAATTTTAAAACAAGAACACCCAGATGGAACATTTTACCCCTTAGCTTATCACTCGAGACAATTACTTAAACATGAAAAAAATTATACAATTTCAGAAAAAGAGTGTTTAGCAATTATAGATGCCTTAGACAAATTTCACTGTTACCTACATGGATCCAAATTCACAATACATACTGATCATGCTGCTTTGCAATGGCTTAAAAGTGTAAAACATTTAACTAGACGTTTATTTCGGTGGAGTTTAAAACTTTTTCAATATGGATATTCGATAGTTTATATAAAAGGTAAATTAAATGTTGAAGCAGACATGTTGTCGAGGAACCCTGTATGTCATTATATATCACCCATTTGTCATTTTTTAAATACTGATGAAATTATTGAATACCAAAATTCAGAGAACATGAATGATCCAAAATATACAAAATGTAATGATGTATTAACTGTTAAGAAAAATAATTTAATTAAAATTGTAGTACCATTAGCTTTGAGAGAAAAATTAATTACAACTGCACATGAACAATTTGGTCACCCGGGTGTGAAAAAGATGTTAAAATTAATTTCCCCAATTTACTACTAGAAATATATTATATTAGATATTTCAAATTTTTTTAAATGTTGTGAAAAACATGTCAAATGAATAAAAAATCTACTAGATTATTAGAAGAAGTTCCCGTGGCAGAAGAACCATTTGAAATGATGTCACTAGACACTGTAGGAGGATTTAATTATCATAATTTACAAAAAAAATACCTGCATATTGTTCTGAACCATGCTACCAGATATGCTTGGACATTTCCTTCCAAAAGTGTCACTTCTGAAACTTATACAAATTGCTTAAAACAAATTTTTTCAATTCAATGCCCAAAACAACTGTTAAGTGATAGAAATGCAGCATTTACCTATTCTAAATTTAAGAAATTTTTAAAACATCATAATATTAGACAATTACAAACTTCAGAAAATAGACCACAATGCAATGGAAAGAATGAAAGAGTTAATCAGACATTAGTAGCAAAGCTAAGATGTAAAGTTAATTCAACTACAAAAATTCCCTAGACACAAAATAATTAGAACAAGTTACATATGAATACAATAACTCGCCACATGATGTTACTGGCTTTCCACCTGCATATTTAATGTTTGGAACTTTGCCATATGACTCACCACTACCTAATCAAGTAAAATTGAATTATCCACCTATACAACAAGCAAGACAAATTGCAGTAAACAGAACAATTAAATATCATAAGATAAATAAACAAAGGTATGATAAACATTATGTTGAGGCAAAATTTAAAATTGGAGATTTAGTCCTATATCAAAATTTCTCATACCCTAATTCAAGTAAACTGCAAAGTCCTTATAATGGTCCTTTTAAAATTGTCAACAAACTCTCAAATGTTACTTATGAAATAGATAAACCAAATCAATATACAGGAAAATTAACAGACACTGTTCATTCTACAAGATTAAAACCTTTTCATTCAAAATCCAATTTCCAATTATGCTAAATTTTGATTTATATTTGTTATAGAGTGTTTTCTGAAACATTTTTTTTGGGGGGGGGGGGGGAAGAAGTGCATTGTTATTTAGAAAAATAAATAAATAAAAGTTGCTTTTATAAAATTTGAATTTAAGACTTGTTTACATTATGAAAATCAAAATTTAATGTAATTGAAAATTTGTATGGTATTTTTATTCATAATAAAAACATTATTGAAGACTATTTTTGAAAAAATAAATTAACTATGGACTGTATGAAAACGTGATGAGGTCAATTTTATGATACATGATGTTTTAATAATTTCATTGTGAGTATTTGTGATAGAAGTATATTCTGGAAGTTACAAAATATTATGTGATATTCTGAAGATTCTATTATGGTTGTGTATTTTTGAAATAAGTTGGTTGAGTAGTGATCCTAATGATAATAATAAACAAAGAACTGGGAGATAAACATTGAACTATGATTTTTCCAAGAAAGCGAGAGAGAATATTAACGTCGCACTGATTAGCAACACGAGGGCTTTTGGCGACGGTCCGCGTAATTTTGAACCATGGTGAAGTGACGCGGACGACATCTGAGCTGGCACCCCCCTCTCCTAACTACCACACCACACCAATGGGAGGACGTTTGAGCTCTCGACAGATTTAACGTGCATCAATCTCCTGCACGGCGGGTCTTCAGTGGTACTAGGATCAAACTCATGACATACTAGCCATGATCCGATGCCTAGATCACTCGGCCACCGCGACCGCGATTTTTCCAAGAAAGGACTGTGAAACATTACGACAAACATAAAAAAAAAGATGGACATTGATTTAATTTTTCCCTGTACTTGATATATCTGAAATACACTTATTTGTTTTTTTTTTTTCTTTGCATTTTATATTTCTAGTGATATTTTGATAAAATGTTGATGTTGTGTTTATTTTGGTAAATGTCTGTGTTATAGTTATATAATCTTTTCTTTTTTGGGGAGCTCCTAAATTCATTTTGTTGTTACGTATTTGATAAATATTATTTTTATGTATTTACTTAACCATTATTCCTAAATTTATTTTGTTGTTACGTATTTGATATATATTCTTTTTATGTATTTACATAACCATTTTGAAGTACTTGTAACTTTTCAACATTTATCACTTTTATTAACATTGTTTACTATTACTACACATTCAGTGTGAATTTCACTTGATATTATGTTATGTTGTTAAACACTACTATATTTTTGTGTGTCTAATGTGAATTATCTTTATCTTATGTTGTTTTTTTTAACCTCATTATTATTATAGTCATAGTTGAAAGTATTAGATGTGTGATAGTTTTCAGAAAACAATTCTATGTAACCCAATGCTGTATACCAAAGTTTTTTTTTTTTGTTATTCAATATTGTTATTTGTATATGTCAGGAGATTCACCAGCTCACTCTTTTATGCAATTATTATATCTTTTAGATTTTTAATTCATTTGGAAATTTGATATCATTGGAATATTGTTATTTTTATCCTATGGGGACTTGCAGTCAGAATTGGCCAACCTGGCTGTGCCAGGCTTCAGCGGAGGAGGGGGGATTGTCAGGTTTTGAAAAGATTAGCTTCAAAATTAAGTGAGTAATAAATAAAAATAGAGCGAACTCTTTACCATCGCGTAAGGATTTGTGGGTAAATAAGCCTATTTAAAGGTGGAGTTAGCACTGACGAAGGAGAATGCATACTCGAAAAGGCTTAGCTGGTGACTCCTCGTCGAATTACTATTGTTCTACTCATTTGCCCGCCAAAGGGCCGCCATGTTGGATTTTATATGATTGAAGTGGAATAAAGAAGTATTTTTTGGAGATGATGCCCTCCTCATTTAACCAGCAGGCTTGGGGCCTGTCATACACACACACACACATATATATATACTCATTTTTCAATGTGTTTCAAAAATAGATTTTTTCTCAAAACAAAAACCCCAGTTTATAGTCCAACAGGATGCAATGATCATCCTTGTATTGAATTTGATAACGTTCTTTTAATATAAATTAGGCAATATTGTTAGAACAAGTTACATTCTCAAGAACGTTTTATATTAAAAGAAACATTTAAGAACCTTATGTAAAGATTTTTCTTAGCAAAGTGAACAAAATACATGAAGTGAATTTCTTATTCCCTGAAAAAGTATCAATACTGTTACAAATTCATATATTCAAATAAACCCTTTTACAAAAATATCGAAGCATCAAGAAAAAAGTGGATGTTTTTAATGAAGTTAAATATATGTAAGCTCAAACTGTGTAGATAATAAAAAAATCAAGGCAATAAGGCCCATCCACGGATCATTATTACAGCTTGAATGTTCAAACCAGTAGTTGGTGGAACCACCCCTGGCGGCCATACATGCTTGTATACGCCTGGCTAAAGAGTAATGAAGGTTTCTAATGTCATCCTGTAATGCATTCTGCCAGTCATTCTTCTGTTGTTGCCCCAGATGTGTGGTATCTTGGTTTGACCGAATCTGGCGCCCTATAATGTTCATAACATGCTCGATTATTGAAAGGTCTAATAACCTTTCTGTTCAAGAAAGAGTATTAAAGGCACGAAGGCAGCGGTATGGGACCTGGACTTATCTTGTTGGAAACTGGACCCTGGATGACATGTCAAGAAGGGTAATACAACGAACCGCAGAATGGTATCAACATACATTGAGCTGTTAAATATGTATGGAGGATGATCTGCTGTCGTATAAAAGATAACACTTCACAAATTCACACCGGGGGTTATGGGTGTATTCCTTTGTAAAACAAAGGCTGATAGAGACCGTTGGCCATGGCCTCTCCGGACACGAAGATGATGACCATCTACTTCCATAATAAAGTGGGATTCATCGCTGAACACTATGCGATACCCGTCTGATGGCAACCATAATGATCAGCTACGAACCACGCTAGACGATTCCGCAGATGTTGTGGGTCAAAGACAGACG
>BMAO01001240.1:0-24401 GCA_019973975.1 Trichonephila clavata
GACGTACCCAGCTGAAATATCCGAGGAACTTGGAATCGCCCAGAGTGTCATCTCCAGGCTTTGGCAACGATTCCAAGATGATGGTAATGTGAGTAGATTTTACAGCACAGGTCGCCCCGAGTTACAACGCCGAATGAGGACCGGTATTTGGCAGATACTGCCAAAAGAAACAGACAGAGCACAGCATCAGACCTATCTCGTCAGCTCTCTTCAGCTACCGGTCGACAGTTTCAAGGCAGACCGTGTACAGACGCTTAGGGCACATTGGTCTATATGCTCGTAGGCCTGTCAGATGTGTTCCCCTTACCGCAACTCACTTTCGCCTGCGATTAACCTGGAGTAGAGAGCATGCATTGTGGACACCGAACAGTGGTCTTGTGTAATGTTTTCTGACGAGTCCAGGTTTAGTTTGCTGTCTGATTCTTGTCGGACTTTCATATGGAGAGCGTCAGGTACCCGTTACCACCAAGAGAACACCATTGAAACGTCACCGTTACGGTGGTGCAGGATGGCTCGTTTGGGGAGGAATTATTCTTGGCTTCTGAACTGACCTGCATGTTCAGAGTGTAACGATGACAGGTCACATCTATCGGGATGTCATTCTGGAACAACATGTACGTTTGTTTCGGGGCGCCTTGGGTGCTGAATTTCTGTTTACAGATGACAACGCCCATCCTCACCGTGCAAACATTGTAGACGAATGCCTTCAATTGGAGGATATCACCCGTATGGATTGACCAGCATACTCACCGGACTTGAATCCAATAGAGCATGTGTGGGATATGCTTGGCCAACGAATTGCAGCCTGTCAACCCCCTCCCACCTGTCTACCGGAACTTCGGAGAGCATTGCTTGATGAGTGGTGTAATATTCCCCAAGATCAGATTGATAATTTGATACTCAGCATGCGTAGGCGTTGTAAGGCCTGTATTGCATCGTCCGGGAGACATACTCCATATTAACCATCATATTAATCATGTTATACTGTTTTTTGTAAATAGGTTTTTTGTGAAATTTGCTCCAGGGAGTAAAAATCGCAATTTTTATTAATTATGTCAAACATATAGCATCTTTTTTGCTCTTTACCTTTTGTTTAATAAATAGACTTTAGAAATAAGTCAAATTTGTTTTGCTTCTGTCTCTTTCTTTGCCTGAACTTCATTATCCTTAATTTATGGACATGAGTGTGTTTTGGCAATTAATAATTACTCAAAGAATATATGAAGTCTAGTGGCTGAGTGGTAGTCTATCATGCTTCGTCGCCATAATTCCGGGCTTCAAATCCCTTGCTGGGCTCGGTCGACTCAGTCTTTCATCCCTTCAGTGAGCCAATAAATGAGTACCAATTTTGCAGCTCCTGTTCCCACGTCATCCGAAATGAGAACATCATAAAAAGAATATGCGCAGTTATTTAGACATAAATTCTAACGGTGAAATGAATAATAAAAGGGACGACATCGAACAATTTGTTGCTAAAGAAGACAATGCAAAGAGAAAAATATCAGATTCTTTCCAAAAACTCTATAAGTTTTGTTTTTCAAAAAACTTGAAATTTTTTTATTTAATTTCATTAAGTTCTTGTGAATATTTTTGTCATTGATTTTTATAAATACATTCATACATACATATGTATGTAAAAATGTATTCTAATATGTTTAACTTTATTGAATTATGTTTCCTTTTTGCAAATCCTTTAACACGAACAAATATTTCAGTCCCTTCACTTTGTATTAAAAGATTTTCACTGTATATTAAAAAATGTGTTAAAATCAGAAAAAAATACAACTAGTTAGAAAATTTCTTCTTGTTTATATTCTATTGATTTCAGTTTATTGCACACAATTCCTTCTCTTCAATAGTTAGATTTTCAAAAGGCAATTAAAAATTCTATAGGATTAACATTTCGTTTCTTTATTCAAAATTGCTTGTAGCTGTCTGCCTTATTTTCATTGTTTTAAGTGAACACTTTCCTCGTCTAATAATTATGATACAATATTGGGAACGACATGCTTTGCTACCAATATTACAAGAAAGAAAGATTGGAACACGATCGATTTTTGATAAATTGTTTTATAAAGGGAAGAAGGAAAACTGCTTCACATTCTATTGAGCGCAAAAAATATATATTTCTAGAATACTTACATAAAATTAACCTCTTATTTATCATAAAAATTTTCCTAAAATAGATTCTGAAAAAAATATTTTTTTAAGATTCTAATCTTAAAATAAGTTAAGAGAAGATGATACTTAAATGCAGCAATTTAGGAAAGATTAATACTGATATCAAAAATGTAAATCAGAATTTAAAAAATAAGTTTTACTCTGTAATAAATTATATGATATAAAAATGAATCGAAAAGTTTTCCTTAGTTATGTTAATGTTTTGATTTCATTTTGATCATAATATTTGATTATCCAATTTTTTTTTTAAAACGCCATCTTAGTTATTACAAGAGTTGCGTAATTTTTGTGATAGCAAGCTGTAGAATTTATGAATTTATGGTTTGGATACGTCCAAAATTGCGCATAATAATGTATTATTTCAAAATAGCAGATAACTGAGATATTAATGTAATTTTGAATTTCTCCAAAAGTACATTTTTTCCTCGTTATAAATCGAACCGAAAGAAAAATGTAGCGTATAATTAACACTGAAAATATACATACGAGTGACACACACACACACACACACACACACACACACACACACACACACACACACACACACACACACACACACACACACACACACACACACACACACACACGCACACCACGCACACACGCACACGCGCACACACACAAAACGAGGCAACTTACATAATCAGTTCTCTGAGACATTATCACATTCAAACATTTCTGCATTTTGTGCTGCCATTGCTAGTAACAGTTATGGAACGAGGTTTTTTAAAGACCTTTCAGAGATTCTCCGTTTCCACCTGAACCTCTTTAACTGATGTAAAATGGGCTCCTTTTAAGTAAGATTTAACTGTAGGGGAAAAAAAGTCCATGGGGGTAAAATCAGGTGAATAAGGAGGATGCCCCATCACAATAATATTTTTGATGGACAGAAATTTCTTGACAGATAGGACCTTGTGAGCGGGTGCATAGTCTTGTTGGAACAGCCATCCATCACTCCTCAATTCTGGCCTTTTATTCCTAATTTTTTCACGAAGTCTTTTTAGTACTTCAATGCAGTAGTGTTGACTGACAATCTGACCACTGATGTGAGTAGAAATCCACCCATGTCACGAATTTTTGCATTGTTTTGGTCTGTAATCGCTGACTTTGGGTGCCCATCAGGTTCATCCTCTTCCACGCTGACCCTTCCCCTCGAAAATCTCTTATACCATTCAAACACATATGCACGAGACAAAGTTCCATTTCCATTAGACTCGGTTATTATTTGAAATGTTTCCGTGGCTGATTTCTTAAGTTTCACAAAAAGCTTGATGTCGATTCGACATTTTTCCGGCAATTACAAGTGTTCACTCAATGATGAAGGGGTGATCGGTCAAGGAGAAACTGGCCACATGGGTAGAGGAGGTGTGTGAGACCTAAAAGTTTCCTCAGAAGCAAGAAAACAGTTCCAGATGGTGGGTGATTGGCTAAAGTTGGTGTGATCATATACAATCTTTACAAAAAAAAACATACAGACGTCACCGTTTGTGCTCTACTAAATCACATAAACAAGGTACGTTTGTACGTCTTGCAATGTCCCGCTATGTATTGTTCCTTGTTTTCTGAAATTTCATAGAAAGAAATATGTATAAAATTCTTAAATTTTTGAATGCAAAATATATCTAGTTTATAATTTTTTTAGTGTATTATAGTATTTACTAATTATATATATATATGTGTATTTTAGAACATCATATAATAAAAAAATAAAAATAAATGCAAAATGTTTTTTTCCCAATGGGGCTGCGATTGGAAATTTTTACCTTTGCACACCTAGTTCCTTCCCCAGGAGCTGGTATCAATTTTTAGTGCGGCACCGTATAGGCGACACCATTTACCACAAGTAATTTTGACGCCCAGTTCCCTCCCCAGATGGAGGCACTTGAGCTCTGACGATGCGAAATTGAATTTAGGAATTTATTTTTGCCGAGAGCACCCAAACCAAACGGGCATTTCAAGGGATTTTTTACATGTCGTATAACCATACGACATGGCCATTGTCGATTTTCTGCATCATGAAAACCCACCGACTTGGGCCGGGGTCGAACCCGCAACCTTGGGTGTAGAACGTCAGCGACAAACCAACTACGCAACCCAGTCGGCAAAAATGCAAAACGTAAGATGTCCTACCTTTGAATAGGTCCCAATGGACGGTAGGAAATACCCAAAAGAGAGGTCTTAAAAATCAAATTAATTTTAGGTAATAAGCTAGATTAAATTCCTTTCATATCAATTTTAATCCTAAAATATTTTAACAAAACTTCATTTAAATAATGGCCTTATAAAGGGTAAAATTTTTTCCCAATGCAGCAGGCGAATGATGAACACAGTTCTATCACCACACACACACACGAAACAAAAAAAAAAAGACAAACAAATTAACAATGAAACAAGAAGAAGTAGAACAATAAACAGGGGACAGAAGAACAAACAAATCAAGGTATTAACTTAAATGAAAGTTTTTTAGCCTCTCAGCAGCGGGAGTAAATAGAAGCTTTCTTCAAGGCTGGGCAGGGAGGGAGGTTGTCCGTAATCATCATCAGGTCATCGCAGCATAGGGGGCAAGCAGGATTGTGACTACCTTGAGTTGATAAAAATGTGCATGTAAACAAGGGGTACTTAGCCTTTTTTCCCACAGGGCCGCATACACACGACAGGTATTTTACTCAGGCTGCAGTTTGAGGTTAATAGAAAAAAAGGGCTCTATTAGATCAAAACAACATTGGACAAAGCAAAACTGATAAACATATTAAAACTCATTTTATGGTTTTTATTTCAATGCTATATTAACATTTCTATCATATACACACACAAAAATATTTACTTTTATGTATCTTGTACTGAGCTGTGAGATAGTTTCTATTTTTTTTTCTTCCATCCATGACCAAAAACCTCTTGTGTTTTAATTCTACTATAAAAAAGCAAATTGATAGTTAATGATAAATTTAATTGCTTGAATGATAGAATTTCCCGCAAAATTTTTAGTGCATTGTTCTCCAATAACTGAATTTCTTAGTGCAATGGGACATGACTGGGCCTCTCAGAAAAGGCCGGTGGTTGCCAGTGATACTCAACCTGTGGCCCGTTTCGGCTGCAGGTTGAGTATCACTGTCCGTATCGGTATCACAGGTATCACTGCCCAGCTCGGGCATCACTTTTTTTACTCTAATTCGCTCATTTGATTGTATTTTTTGTTCGTTTCGTATGTAATATTACTGTAGCAGATGTCTATAAAAGTCGAGTAAAGTTAGGATTATAAAAAAATGTCTAATCCGGTCTCAAGAGGTTAGGTTTTACTGCAATCTTTTAGACTAAATAAGACGGGAATATTTTTTTATTAGATCGGCGAACCGAAAACTACAAACACTATTTCTTTTAAATTTGGAGCTCAAAATAGAAGAAAAAGTAGTGATTATGTGAGACTTATAACAGAAAATAATTCTTATATTAACTCAGGTAGTGAGTCTAAAATTTCTGTACTTGATTCTGGAAGTAATGAAAGTTAGTTATCGGACTTCTTTTCTGGTGTATATAGAAGGGATTAACATCTCACAAATTATCCAATAACAAAACAAAAAAACAAAACAAAAAGATATTCTTTCAACTTTTAGATACATCATTGTGGAATCCTTTCTTTTTATATCAGAAACTCGACAGGAAAATTATCTAATTTGAATTTCCGGCTTGATATTATAGACCACCTTATTGAAAGATATGGGATGGTAAATGAGAAAAAAGGGCGACCAGGAATTTTGCCCAGTCCCTTACGATTGAAAGAAAAAACAAATTTTTAAAAGTGATTCCTCCCACCGACAAAAAATTGAATCCAACAAGGTAATGTTTTGTGTGTTGTTCAAAAAGAAACGATTTTCGTAAGCCGGTGAAAAAGAAACAATATATTTTTGTCCCGATTGCGATGTTGGACTATGCTTATCTTCCTGCTTTGAAACTTACCGCACAAAAACAAAATTTTAAGAAAATAATTAACTTTAAGTGCAATATTATCTTTTTAAATCTAATATACATTTTTGTAAAGTGTTCTTTTGAGTTCGCTTCTTTCTTCAGAGAAAAACCATCTTTAAGAAAAAATATGTTTTTTCAATGAAAATAAAAATTAGCATAATTCTTTAAATTCAATGTTTATAATATTTCTGACTGCTGGTTTCAGTTTATATAATTGATTCCATCTTAAAAATGTTTTTAAAACTATGCTTATTTTTTAACATAATATGACAAACAAAAAAGAAAGGAACAGTTAAGTAGTAAACATCGCACTTGAGCAATATGGCAGTAAGCTGGGTTTTTTTATTTATTTTTAGTTAACAGTTTTCAAGTGTTACAAATAATCAAAATTAATTCTTAGATTACAGAATATGAATTTGCAGGTAGTTATTGGGTTTCAAATCCCTAAAAATTTCAGAGTTTGACGGCTTTAATATCAAAATTAATAATTAAAAGTAAAAATTAATAATATACCTTCTGTATCAAGAGAACTCAAAGAATGATTTTAATACATCAATAATTACAAATATTTTATGGGTATTAAGAAAAAAAGTATTTCAGCAGGAACTATGAGAATGCTTTCCATTACTTACTTGTTGACGGATGTATAACGTGCTTTTCTTTACATTACACTTATGATTTCTTTTGGGTTATAAGCAAGATAATCATACAAGAAGAATAAGAAATTCTTTAAAAGCTTTTTATTACTTCTTTGTTGTACCTATGAGTCGTGTATTCCCTTTTCCATTACGTCACTTTCTTTTCAGACAACTTAGAGTCCGCATGTAAAAGGAAGTTTCTCCCCCCTTCACATTAGAGCAATATTCTTCAAAATGTATTCCACCGAACCGTACAGTTTCACTAAGATTAAATGACTCAATTCGAAAGAATTGAGTCATTCCAAAAGAAACTTCTATTCTTAAACTAAAATTCAAAAACTATAAATATGTATGCAAAATAGATCCTTTGAGGGGTCTAAGGACTCTTAAATTGCAAAGTTTTCAATTGTTTGAAAAAAATATATGTTAAAGCCTCAACTTTTTTGGGCATTTTGATACCAAAATGTTGTTGATACTGTAAAAATTTCGAAGTTATTGAGAAATAACTAGTGAAACTTAAACAAAACCCCTATCTCTTTCTTATCTTTAACTTTCTTTTTCTCAAAACAACAAATTTTAGCTTGCGCGCAGGATTTCTCAGAAACTATTTATGATATCAATTTGAAATTTCATACACGTGTTCAAATAAGGTTCTTCACAACTTATACAAGAATTTTTTTAAAAAAATTTAATAAAATTTTTTTATTTGAATTTTAATAATTTTTTTTAAATTTTAAAATTTTTGTCATAATTGTATTTAAAAAATATATTTTTTCTCTAAATTTCTTAAAAAAATAGTGTAACTTCGAAAGAGAACGTCTTTATATATACCAAGTAAAATAAATTTTGTACTTCAGAATCCTGCGCGGTGTAAAATACTAATTTTCATATTTTTAAAAAATTGTCCACTTTACATTTCATTATAACTTTTTAAATTTCTTCTCAAATTCTCTGAAAATTTGAGTAATAATGTAAATATATATGATTATCATGTGGTAAAAATTTCAAATGATTGTTTTGTTTTATTGCTAAGTTACATTGTTTTGATGAAGGATGTTTTTTTTCGAGGGCACGGATATATGTTAACGGATATATGAGACGGATTAAGGAGATTGTATGATTACAAGTATCTAAAGCCGTATTTCTAAACGTGAATTACACGCCTCACGTAGAGAAATTTAAAAAATATATTCGACGCTGGTCAACCTTTTTTTTAGAAATTTCCTGGAACTTTTATTATAATATAGTAAAATATACCTAAATTGTAAGTATTTTGTTGTTTATTGTCCTGGGTTCCACAAAATAATTTTATACTTTTAAGTGCAATGTTTTGTACTTCGAAGTGGAATTAGATTTAGATGACAAGATTAATAATTATAAAATAATGCACCTTTTTTATTTGTAAAGCAAAAACAAAACAAAAAAAAAACTATAGTAGAATTTTCCAGAAGAGGAAACCCAAGCACGAATTGATAAATCAGAAGACTTACCAACGGAGGAAAAGGAAGAATTTATCGACATATCAAAAGATTCGATGTAAAACCTAAATTTAAGCAGGAACAGCTCCTAAATTTCAGGTTGCATATTTTTAGAATACACACACAAAAGTTTCTCACACAGTTATAAACATTTTAATGCCATTTTGAGCTATGCATTTAAGTTAAAAATATTTCTTATTGAATGTGGTAGCAAAAGCAAAATAATGAAGCAAATTGACGCAGAAAATGAAAAACCGACTGCAGATAGCTTTAATATTCCTAAAATCTGATAGTTTTTGTAAAAATAGGCAAATACGTATCCCTGTTATTAAATACAGTGCAAGGGTAGATGGTACCTAGAGCCCGAATTAAAGAGTAAATTACATTAGTATTATGTTAAAACATTTGAATAAAAGGTAAAATATAATTTTTCATTGTCTTTACTTAAAGTACCTGTATCACACATGTTGTGATATACTTTCAATATTATTTTAAGTTACATTCTTCTAAGGATTTTGGATGGGCTCGCCAGAAACACGTTTAATTTTAAGGGTTTCATGAGTTGCAAAGTGTGGGAAAGACTAAACTAGAGGGATGGAGACAAAAAACAAGTGAACTGGCACAAATTTGATTTGTCTCTTGTGAAACCTGTTTAGGAGCCTTGTGAATTTACTTTATTGTAAAATATCTGTTTGGGATCTCTTAAGAATGTACATTTTAGTGGATAATGAGACAATTAGGAGGTAAGAACTCTGACTCAATATTTAGCAAAATGCTCTTGTGCTGTTTTATTTTCTGAGCAGAGTCTTTCTGTAACACATTTAAAGTTTTCACATAAACGTGATATTGAATGTAGTGTTTTAAAATTCCTGAATTTCAACATGTCACAATAACAATGGCATACTTTAAGTTAATAATAATAATAAAAAACTATATTTTCTAGAATATTGCTGATGAATAATTTTAAATATTATTAAATTAAGTGTTCTGCTTTTTTTTAATGGATTAATTTTTTTTACTGAAGCTACTGAAGCAAAACATCATTGTTATGTCTATCTGTACTTCGAACGAGGAAAGAGGAATAGATAGATTACGATGCAAATAAGTAGTAAAATAAGGATACTATTCGAGACTCACATGAACAAAACGAGAAATGATCCGAGACTAAGTGAGACAATTATAGAAAATTTAAGTAAAAGCAATGTTATGTCTTTAATGATTAAGATTTCAATCAAATAAGTTAATTTAAATCTATAAATACATTTTTTGAACTTAAAATGATAGAATTTTCCACAGAATGAGATAAAATTTTTAAATGATTACTTATCGTTGCGCAGTCATATTCTTAGTTGTGTCATAAGTTCTGATACGAAAATTTCAGATCATTTGCTTTGATGTAAGCGCTGGAGACGATTTTAAATTTTTCGCCCTTAGAGATCATTTTGAATATTTTTCAAAAAAATTTAGCTTTTTCTTCATGCAGGTGGTTGTTCGGAATCAATTAGAGCATTAACACTTTGAACAGAAGCGTGTAGCAAGACATTTCTTTGTATCAAAAAATAAAAGTCAGTCGGAGATTTTTAAAGCTCTTAAACATTTGTTTAGATTAAGATATTAAAACTATTAGTCACATACTGGAAAAATCACGTCCAGCCTGGAATGGAATTTTTAGGAAGGCCAAAGCCCATCCTGGGCTGTCGTGCTGCTGAAGAAGGGAGGCAAGAAACACTTTAATCTTCGAAAGGTTACTCAATTATTGAACAATTAAGAGACTTTCTAAGAACAACAGCATTGCAAACCGTGCAAGGGGCAGTTGTTCGCGCTTGATGAGAACAACAACTCTCGTCAGAGCAGTCAGGGAGAGAATTCGTCGAAATCCTTGTCAAAAGATAAAAAGACGAACGTCTCAAGAAGGACAATAGATCACGTTGTAAACGAAGATCTCAGACTAAACGGTTATCGAAGAATAACCGAGACTATTTTCTTACAAAGAATTAAAGCGTCAGAGGTATCTGAAAGCACAAGCAGTGTTGCGGCGGCATGCTTAAAACGGCTGAAGACGAATTTTGCTTACCGGCGAGAAAAGTTTTCACATCGAAGAATCTTGCAAAAATGAATATCTGAGACTACTTCGTACCCGACAAGTCACCAAACTGTTACGGAAGCAGGATGATGGGTGCTCTGCACTTATCCTTTCTTATCTATATCTTATGGATGATTATTTGCATATATATAGTCATTCTGGTGGTTGAAAGGTTTGAAAACTACCGTAAATTTATCAAGACACTATTTTAGAACTAATAGCGAAACTCCTGCTCCAGTAGTTTCCACTATTGGAAAGTAAACCTGTTTAACGGAAAATATTGGATTTTTCCATTGGCGTAACGGAAAATATTAGGGTTCTCCTGCAAAGTCTAGTCTGCCCCAAGCCGCAATAGCCGTCACTGAAGCTTTAAGCTCCCTAGAATCCTGGGCCCTCCAGCGATGCGGGGGTGTACGCTACGCCACTAGATTTTCCAATAAGACTCTAATCCTGCTTATAAGGCGAAAATGACCTAGCGGTGTTTGAAAGAGAATGCACAGGACTTAATAGAAGATAAACACAAAGATTAGCTTTCCAAACGTTTCTATAAACCCTCCTTTACGATAAATTGTGGTCAATATGAGAGGCGAAATTGTGCCCAAAACGACATTCCAACTGGAACAGTCTTAAACGTTCTTGAAGGAAAACAACGATGGAAATTCCCATGGAGGTAGTGCATGCCACGATAGATGAGTGGTCAAAGAGACTCGAAGCCCGTGTGAAATCCAAAGAGAATCAATTTTAAAAAAAGAAGCATAATGTTAAATTTAAACTCAAATTTAAACTTTAAAAAATTAGCTTTAAATTTCACTACAAAGTTTTCATTTTAACTCTTCATAATTGTATCAAAACTGATACCAGGACAAGGTATGTTAATGCACACGAGAAAGATTGTTCTATTATATAAAGCCCACGTGAGAAAAATTTCATAGTTACATATGTTCATATGCACTGAAATGAAATTAATCAATGATTAATATATTTTTCATATGTGAAATTATAATAAAGAGAAAACAGAAATAGTAGAATTTGCAATAAAGCGCATATTAGCGCTAGAAGAATAAATACATACGGCTAGAGCTCTTATGATTTTTTATTAAAGTTTATATTAAATAAATCCCTGATGTTCTAAACTCCTTATATCAATAGCTATGATGCTTCTTGCATTTTAAATGCCACATCATCAATTTCAAAAAACGTATTCCTTTTAGCTGTTGTTGGTTTACAACTTTTTTCTCTCTTTCATATATTGATGAAAATTAGCTCTATAAAACTTAAAAACAGAAATTCTACCATCAGATTACCAACTGTTGCTAACATGAAAACTACAGTTTCCCAAAAAATTTAGTTAACTGAAAAAATTTGCTCGTAAGAATAGAATAAATTTAAAAAATATTTTCGAGAATCCTCATTATAAATCCTACAACATTGTCATACATTAGCTATTTAATACTCTAACAAAGACAAAAAAATGCCCCGACAATGTCTCAAAATAAATGTATGTGTTTAAAAAATTCAATTATCGACATCCATTGCAAGATAGTCCATTTTCCCTAATCTCGATTGTTACTACATTATATTTCTAGAAGATTATCTTTTCTGTAAATTATCGACCATTTCTGTAAGTTGTATATTGATTACTTTGCTCTGCTACTACTAAATTATTTTTAAAATAAATTCTGTTATTCTCTTTTTTTAAGAATCACAAGAAATATATTTTTTAATCGACGCAAGAAATTATGGTACTTACGTATTATATAACTTCGACCTATTTAATCAAATCAAAAGATGTCGTAAAAAAACAGCCAAAAGTAGAAACCGTTTCCACGCACTTTTGGACACATTAAAGATACCAATGACAGCATTTGGCGACATTTTTTGAATTGACAATGTTTTTTCTTGGACGCAATCGGCCGACGGTATAACACGTTAGTATAAAATTATTTACTTCTTATGTGGTCTTCCTACTACATTGGTTTCAATGTAACATACCTTTATAATGATTAACTAATTAATTTGAATTAGAAAAAGCAACAGAAGCGTAGGTTTGAATTTAAATGAAAATAAATATGCTCTTATTTCCTTCTAATCTAAGCATGCATTTTATCCTTTCTTTAGTTTTCTGAGAGATTTCATGCAAAAATTTGCATTTAAGTAGCAGAAATCTGGATAAAAAAATCATTTTCAACATTCCGAAAAGAAAAATGAAGTTTATAAATTCAGTTATTATTATTATTTTTTGAATTTATAAGATCTAAAATGAACTTTGACTCACCCATAACTGTTGAATCATTGAAGAAAAACAAGAATGAATTGTATATTCAAAACAAATAAAAATGAATTGAAAATTTTCCTAACTGAAATGAAAAATATAGGCATTTGTCTAGTTAATAACTTTATAAATACTATAATGAAAAAAGAGTTACTTACGCAAGTAATTTTGAATAAATATTAAAAAAATAGTTAAAACAACTAAAGGAATTCACCCATTTTGATATTAATTTTGCAAATAAATTTTGTGTTAAGGATTTATCGATATACGTATATAAAAATGGATGTTTGTATATATGACCTCGCTTCATACCAACACCGTTCAACCGATCACTATGAAAAGTGGCATGTATATGTATTTTTTTGGGAAGAGGGTTTTGTGCTATCCTCTTTGTAGCAACTCCCCACCAGGTGGCGCTACAGAAAAGCAACTTCTGCACTGTTTAATCAATTGCCGAGTTGCCAACGTGGTAGCCAAAAATGATGCCAACTTCACTCTATCACCAACATTTCGCTATGTTTCCATCGAATCAACATTATAATGCAAGGAACGGCGTTGCTTGTGAATATTATAATTTTAACACAAAATTAATACACCAGAAAGTAATATTCGTATTGCACATCCAGATATAAATTATTTATACTATTTTAAGCTTTCATTACACAAAATTTGTAACAATGTGTTACTTTTGCTGAGCAGAGATCCGCTTTGGAAGGTGTTTTCAAAAATCTACCCACAATCGAGTTATGAGGCGCTATAAATTTTTAAAAAAATCCTTTTTTATGAGCTATTAGATCTTCAGACTTGAAATTTAACAAGTATGGTTTTTTGTTCAGTTGAGATATGCAAAAAGCTTTTTTTTGTTTAATTTGCAATTCACGTAAAATTAACTCATTAAAAACTTTTTTATCTTTCAATCTGTATTGTTTAATTTTTCAATTAACCAGTGTGGTCAGGGCCGGACCGTGACCTTTGGGGGCCCCGGGCTAACTATATGTGGGGGCTCCCTAAATAATTAAAAATTTTGCCTTTTTCCTAAAAAATTATTGTGCGGAAAAATATAAAACATACGAAACTTAAAGTTTTTCCCCCCAAACAATATAAATACGTTATAAGCAATAACACATAATTTACAACAAAAAAAACTTTTCTACACTCTTCTTTTCTTTATGCTGAATATTCTTTTATTTGCTCGTCACATTTTAAGTCTTTGGTGAGATCGATATTAATAGAAAGAAGTGATTAATAATTAAGCCTAGTATTTGTCATTGTTGTCCTATATTTGTTTTCTATGTAGGGCATTTTAGAGAACGCACGCTCCGCTTCACAACTAGTATTAGGGATCGTTAGAAAATCTTTAAAATGGTATACAAATTTGGAAAAACCTGAACTAGTTTCTTTTCAAAAATTAAATTGAATATTTCACTACAAGTATAGGACTCTAGCTCAGTGTTTTAGATAAGTTTTTAATTGAACACCTTCATTTACTAAATGTTGGTCTATATCATCTGAATAGTAATCAGTAATAGCGTGTACACTCTCCAGGTCGACGTTTTCCTTACTTTGATCTTGCAAATCCATCAAGAGAGAGAGAATTTTTATATTCTGCATATATATACTTGACTTCTTCTATTTAAATCAAAAATCAAGGATTACCTTATCTAACGCTACAATAATCGCGTCTCTTTTAAATTTTTCTGTCTCATACACAGCTTTTTCTGTGAATTTATCTGCAAATTTTGAAATAACCTGTCTAGTTCACATCGCTATATTCTGTTTCTACATTAGGACTTAATTTTTTGGCTGTGTCTTGATACTCCTTTGATTTTTGATCCGATTCACATCTTGTACATTGCTTATAAAAATTTTTAATGACATAATGAACTTATTCCCTTCACAGATGTCCAACCCCCAAGAATCTGTTATTTTTTGATAACTGAATTAAATCTTTCTAAAATTTCTTCCCAAAATATAATTAAAATGGCAGTTACGAGTTTTGTTAATTTATTAAATAAATTTGCTGCCTTTTTTTTTTTATTATCAAACTACGTATGTATTAGTACGTAGTTTTTTTCCAGTAGTTTTCGAAATTAAAGTATTTTTTAAAAAAAAAAAACATTGTTTGGCGCAACTTAGCCTAACTTGGTTCTTGTGCCATTAAATCAAATCAAGCCTCTTTTTGAAAATCAATTTTCTCATTTTCATTGTCACTAAATGTCTTAAGAATATTCATGATATTACAATATTTATCTCTTGAGGCTTCACAAAGATCCTAGTGACAAGACCATCTGGTCTCACTTAATCTTTTTTAGGTAAATTTCAGTTTAAGTTCACGATTTAGAAGTTTCTACCAATAAGTCGAAGTAGAAAAGCAAACATATATTTGTTGCACTAAACCAAAGAAGTTAACGATTTCAGTTGCAACCTTAATTGATGCTGCACAACTAAATTAAGAGAATGCACACGGCACATAATTATCGAATGTATTCATTTTTTTCTTTTAGAAGAGCTTGCACACCATTATATGGACCGGACATATTGGCAGCGTTGTCGTATGACTGCCCCCTACAATTATCCAACAGTAGTCCATTTGTTTCTAAAAATTCTTGTAGATAATTAATTATAAACCTATGTGACTAATAATCTTAATTAATGAGACACATCTTTCATACATTTCCCTCCGAAAACATTATCGTAGTATAATAGCAAGTTAGTAATTGTGGGACAAATCTGCTGTTGAATCCATCACGATTGTATAGTACTTTGTGTCATTTTTATTTATTTAAGTTACATAATTTTTTAATGATTTGCTTTCCCATGATCTAAACTATTTGCTCATATATTGTTTTTGATTACGATATTAACAATTTTAGTCGTAATTCTCGCAGCTCAATATATTCACGAATGAATGAGTTGAACTCTGCTAGCAGTTTCAGGTTACCCATAAAATTACCATTATCAAGCGAACCAAAAACTTCCTCAGTACCTCTAAATCAGCGATACTCAACCTGTGGCCCATGTGCCGCATGTAGTCCACTGGATCATTCTGAGTGACCCGGTCTAGGTCCGTTGAAATAACGAATTCAATTATTTAGGAACGATGCATTAAAAATTTAGCGAGAAATTATATCAATCAAGCAATCAAATCTATCAATTTTGCTATCGATGGGCTGGTATAAATTGTGAAAGATTTTCTTTTTCTTTTTGTAATTGTAATGGTTAATGATAACAAATAACAATGCAGTAGCGACCATTTTATAGGTGTAATTAATTTTTAACTAACCCTCATGTCTAAAAAGCATTTGCTGTTTCAAGACGATTGGGATCTTGACTATTTCGTAGAAAAAAAAACATGGATCAACAACTTGTTTGATTTGTCGTGAAAATGTTGCATATAAAAAATATATAATTTTGCTCGTAACTGTACTACGAAATACAAATCTTTCAATGGCTCTTATTCTTGAGGATCCATTTAAAGATGAGATAAATTAGTTTTCTTAAGAAAAAACTTTGGAACAGCAATAAATATTTTACAGGTGGTAATGTCACAAAAATGCAGAGGTAACAAAAGCATCTCATAAAATTTAATACATTATACGTATTGAAAAATGTATGATATTGTTAATGATAAACTTAAGAATTATTACAGAAATTGCTAGAGTGTTTCTTAAATGCTTTCGATGAATTCAGTTATTTTTTCGGGTATTTTTTTTTACAAAATCAAAAATATATTTGAATAAATTTGAAACAAAAATGCGCAATAAGAATAGACAGTTTATACAGAGAATATTGATTTCAGTCTGTAGTTCAATAAAAACTCTTTGCTACCATCTTGCGTTTGATAAATTAATATCTGAAATAAAAATGTGTAAGACTTTGTCAAAAGAAAAAAATCAAATTATCCAAGTACTTGGCAGCTTTGTTTTTATGACAGTAGAATGCAGAAAAGGGGCTTGGGATCACTGATTAACGGAAATTCAAATTTCCCCTGTAATTGTGTAAAAAGTGAATGAAACCTATATATTTTCTGAGTTTTGTTTGATAGAGTTTGGTATAGTTTTAAAATAAGATCCAAAATTATGAGATTTTATATTTTGACCAATTTTTCACATTTTAAATGTCCTTAAGGGCACATAAATTTTTGAAAAATGATCGATTTTGACTTTTTTATATTTTTGAAAAGATCAAGCATTTCTGCTTAAAATGATATATGATATATGGAAATACAATAATTAGAAGTATTTTTATTTATTTTTTAAAAGAAAGCCACTTTCTTTGACGCGTGACAGGTGCACCTCGAGGAGCACCTGTTTTTCATCATGCTTAATTTTTCGATAACAGCGCGATTTGTTTTGTCCACAATTAGTATAACATTTTTTTACACATAAATAAAACGATTTTTCTTTGAAGAAAGGAAAAGACAACTCAGCACAGTTATTTTTTTTTCGTTTGGTTTGTTGTAAAATTTGATTATTTTTGCTTGAACTTGCTAATTGTGAATTCTAATTTATTTATCCAGATTTTTTTCTGTTTAATCCACGTTTTACATTAAATTATTTATCATTATTTTATTAACGACAAAATTATGGGGAGATCTAAAAAAATATTTAAAGAACACAAAAATGTGGGCGTTAAAAACATGAAGGCTCAAAATGTTCCAGCTATCACATCACACAGCACAGAAACTGTTATTCAAAGTGCTTCAAAACGAAAACTTATTTCAAACAACAGTTTATATTAAGATATGAAGGGAAGTAATGAAAAAAAAATGTTTTAATAGAATTAAATTTATTGAATAAAGCTTTATTGAACTTTGCTGTTTGTAAAAACTGTGGCCATTCCATCTCATTGGAGGCTTCTAAAAGAGTTGGAATTGTGTAATTGTGTATTATATGGAACTTTGTTGTAGTTTTTGCACAAAAAAACATGGTTTCCATACGTCAACTAAATTGAAAAATAAAAATAAATGTTTCCACTCAAATATCAGATTGGTATTTGCTTTCAGATCTATTGGAAGAGGTCGTTCAACTGCAGAAACATTCTGTGGACTTATGAACTTGCCATCTCCCCCTGAACAATTCCGTACTTATACAGAATTGTTGTTCGACTCTTCTAAATTTACCTGTGAAAAATCAATGAGAAATTCTGTTGAGGAGGCAACACGAATAGAAGGTAGACGAGACATTGCTGTTGCCTTAGATGGTTCATGGCAGAAAAGAGGATACCAGTCCCTCAATGGTATTGTTACAGCTACGAGTGTTGATACTGGAAAAGTTATTGACTTTGAAGTGTTTTCGAAACATTGTCGGTGCAAAACTGCATTTAATTCTGTTCATGAACCATCATGTATTGCCAACTATAGTGGAACAAGTGGAGACATGGAAGTGAAAGGCGTAACGGCGATATTTGAAAGATCTGAACCTCATTATGGCATTCGTTACGCAAAATATATGGGCGATGGAGATTCAAGAGGTTTTTCATCAATACTTGCCCTGAATCCTTATGACACTCAAGTAGAAAAATTAGAGTGCGTTGGACATATTCAAAAGCGTATGGGTACCCCGTCTTTTGAATCTCAAAAGAAAAAGAAGAGGGGAAAAAATTAAGTGTTGGAAGAAGCCTAAGTGTACGACATTTAATTTCCAAAATTCAGAGGTATTATGGTATGACCATTAGAAACAATATCAATGATTTACACAACATGAAAACTGCTGTTTGGGCTGTTTATTTCCATCTTTTGTCTACAAATGAGAGCCCTCAACATGGATTGTGTCCCTCGGGTACAAATTCATGGTGCAAGTTTCAGAAAGCAAAAGCTGAATTTAACGAAAAGCATTATGACCATAAAAAACATACCCATGTGCCATCTTCCCTCATGAATGAAATTAAGCCATTTTTTAGAGATTTAGCTGACCCTAGGTTATTAAAAAATGTCTACATGGAAAGAATCAAAACCCCAATGAGTTAGTTAATAATACCATATGGTCAGTCATTCCAAAATCTACGTTTGTGGAGTTAAAAACTCTAAAATTAGGGGTAAAAATTGGAATTGCACAATTCAATATGGGCCATGTAGCCAAATTAATCATTTTAAAACATTGTGGTACTGAACCAGGTTTTAATTGTGTGTCATGCTTTAAAAAACTAGATGAACGTAGGATTCGTGTAGCCCAACGAAATCTTGAGATACAAAAAAAAAAAAAAAAAAAGAAAGGCTAGATTGCTAAAAATAATGAAAAAAAGAAAATTAGAAGAGTCTTTTGTAGAAGCAGAGGGCAAAGAAAATGTTTCATATTTTTCTGGAAAGTATTAAAAATGGTAAATCGTCAAAAATAACAAATTTTTACCTTAAGGCTTGTTTTCTCAAAATGCAATATTTTTCCTTTTTTGTACCTTTTTCTCAGAAACTAATTAATGTAGGGTCCTCAAATTTTCAGTAAGTATATTTTCAACATGTTTTCACATTTGCATGTAGGGGATAAGAAATACATAGCAAACTCTTTTAGATAACGCCTTTTAAAACTAAATTTTAGGGGGGGGGAATTGGACATTTTTTAAAAAATTGATAATTATTTCAATTTTTAGTAAAAAGACAAAACCCACCACTAAAGTTTTATTGATAGTACATATAACCTACTGTAAAAATTTCATCTATGAGGAGCAAGTAGTTTCTGAGGAAAAGGTACATAAATGTACGCAATTTTAACATAGGCTCCTATAGAAAGTTCCGGACCCCCTTAATCTTATAGCTTCCCCCTGTCTATTAATCCTCATGTTGCAGCTCGCGAAACTATAACTCTAGATATGTTTCAGTATGTATTGTGTAAAATTAACTACCTTTTAGAGCACTTAGAGCTCCCACAGTGAGACAATGTTGGAGTTAGGGAAACGAAAAGCTTCAAAAATAATAACAGATAATGAAATAATTCAAACACTTTAGTAACTTTCAAATGTTTTACAGGAACATTTATTTTGGTTATATATATATATATATACATACACATGTGGGTGTGTGTCTGTGTGTAGAAATTTAGCATTTAGTTGAATTGTTGAAAAAATGCCAAATGTGATTCCCAGTTGCTTTTTTACTTCAACTTATCCACGTGCTCTTTGCTTTTGAATAATGAAATGTTTTTTTTTTTATACTTCATATTTTTTTTTGTATTCCTTGCACAAAGTCAATAAAACTAAAAAAAATAATTTAAAGAACATGATTTATAAGCATTTTTTTTAAAAGTGTTTGAAGAAACGAAAAAAAAAATGAAGAAAAAAAAAAAGAATTACAGAATATTTTTTGTAAACAAAATTGGTAAAAATCCAATTTATAATTAGCCAGAAAGTGATATACTCTTTTATTTAATTATACAAAACTTTCTTTTCTGTAAAAACTGAATTTTTTTTATTGTTATGCTTAAAATGTACAGGGCTTAACTTGAATAATAAGAAAGTATTAATAATGCATTCTTGTTAAATTGAGAAGAAAATGGTCGATAGTTACAAAACCATGATAAATAAGAAGTCTTTTGAATATTTAAACTTTTTTACTATTCATGAGAAAACTGGATAAAAGTTTTGAATTTATATAAATGTAGTTTCTGCAGTATAGTGTTTAAAAAGTAAGCTTTTTCTAAAATATGTGAAGAACAGTAGAAAAATGGGAGAGAACTTTAAAATATACAATATAGCTCTGAAAATACCGATACACACATATATATTATATACAATTACAAATAATAGGCCTTTTTATTTATATGGGTTATTTGCCCTTATGAAACTTTTCAACGTGTAACCTTTTAATATTTCAAACTTTAAATAATTAGTATATAACATGTGAAATGAAACTATAATTTAAAAGATTTCAAATGAAATAAAAAATAGTATTTGTATTGATAATAAGGAGTATTCTCATTTTTCCAATACTCATGCCATCTCCAAAGAATTCGATGTTAAAATTTTTCCAACAGAAATTACTTTAAAATACATTTTTATTTAACAAATAAGGTATTTAAAATTGTACATGTATCATGAACATTTGATATATTTGTCAGTTCTAATGATGAAATTTTCATGATGAGAAAGGTAAAATATTTTGCGAATAGTAAATGATTGAAATGAAAATTAAAGATGTTCTTGGAATATAAACTCATGGACAAAAAAAATTAGCGCACCAAGAAATAATTGCCGGGTCGTAACAAAATTTGGCATGAAAGTACATGCCGGTGAGATATGCAAATTATTAGAAATGCAGCGTGATCGCGCATTACGTATAGCCGGTATAAGGCATTTAACGTCATTCTCTATGGAGTATAAAACAGGTAACCAAGGTTGTTTGAGTGTGCTGAATTGCTAACAAAGGAAAATCTGAGGTAGACATGCCATTTTCGAAGACAATATGAGCAGCGGCCGCAGTTTGAGAGGGGGAGAATCATCGACATGATGGAAGCTGGGTGGTCAGCTAGGCAAGTAGTTCGTCAATTAGGCCGCTCTGATTGTGTTGTGAAAAGGTGTTGGGACCCAGTGGATCCGAGAGATGTCATTTATATGAAGTCGAGGCTCACAACACACACACAGGACGCCCTCGACAGAGCAGTCATCGAGAAGAACGCCACATCATAAGAAATGCACGCGTACAGCCAACTGCTTCATCGGCCGCCATCCAGGCACAGGTAGCACCTTCACTAGGGGCCCTTGTCTCTTCTCGAACCATACGAAGGTGCCTGGCTGAAGGTCATGTGGAATCGCGACGCCCATTACGTGTGATGCCCCTGACGCCTCCGTTTGGAGTAGTGCCGCGCACGAGGAACTGGACTGCAGAGGAATGGAACCAGGTCGTCTTTAGCGACGAATCCAGATTCAACCTCAGCAGTGATGATAATCGTGTTCGTGTGTGGAGACGCCGTGGTGAATGCCTCAATCCGCCTTTGCTTTACAGCGACACACAGCTCCTACAGCTGGTATGATGGTATGGGGTGCCATTGCCTACAATACACGGTCACCTCTAGTATTGATCCGTGGCATCATGACAGCCCAGCGGTACATTCAAGACATCCTGCAACCACATGTGTTGCCGCTCATGCAACGGCTCCCAGAAGCCATTTTTTCAACATGACAATGTTTGGCTCACACGGCATGGGTGTCACAAGACTGTCTCTGCTCTTTTACTACCTTTCCTTGGCCTGCTCGATCCCCAAATTTGTCTCCAATCGAGCATATCTGGGATCATTTGGGACGGCGAGTTGGGTATCCCACGAGTTTGAACGAACTAGAGGCAGTTACAGTAAATATGGAACGAAATGTCTCAAGATATCATACAGAACTTGTATGCCTCCGTTCTTTTCGCCTTTTTCACTAAAATGAATGATATTTTTACTTTGATTTTTCTAATCATTTACTTATATCAAAGTAGTCATTACGTATATAAAATTGCGTTTAATTTTGACGACTCCTTGGTGAGCTAATTTTTTTGTCCATGAGTGTTTTAAGAAAAATCAAACGGATTTTATGATGAATCAGTAATTGATACTTTAACAATGCTTTTGCTATATCAAATCGTTTTCCAATGTAGAATCCTGTGATATTCTTTCATTCTGATGTAAAATCATCTTTTTCAAAACCAAAATTTTCTTCGGCTCCTTCTTTTCTTTCTTTTTTTGATTTCATGTTGAAAATGACCTTTTCCAAATTTTAAAAAGGGAGATTCTACCAAGAGAGAACAGATTATTGCCAGTAACATAGATATGGCGAGATAACCAAAGCCTGCATGATCTGAAAAAAAAGACATTTAACAGAAATTAAATAGTTAAACACACACAGTACTTTACTAAGATATCTTTCCGGAACAATTAGAGCTACAAGCTTGAAATTTGACAGGCATTTTGAGCTTTTTATTGAGCACAGATACACTAAGAGCAGATACAGATACAGTTTTGTGAGACTTAACTTCTCTTTAGACGTTATAGGCCATTAATTCCTGGTTTTGAACTAATAAATTTAAAATTATGCGGCATGTTAAAAATCCCTAGAGTGCTGTTTGGCTTCAGTGCTCTCGGAAAAATTTTATTCTTAGTATAATTTCGCATCGTCAGAGCTCAGCTGCTCCTCTGGAGAGGAATTTGGGAGTCAAAATTACATTGTGGCAATTGGTTTCTATCTACATAGTGCTGCATTTAAAAGTGATACTAGCTCCCGGGGAATGTACTAGGTCTGCAATTTATCCACAGCCCATTTAAAAGGGGGAAAAAACTTAAATATCATTGAAGTTAAGACTAAGTTCTCAGTACGGAAAAAATAATAAGAAGAATTTAAATAAAAAATACATTGATATTGTACTATTCTTTTAGCGTGCAAAGAATTTCATTGATATGGGAAAACACATGTTTTCAATAAAAGAAATGCTATACTAAAAGAATATATAAATTTATTTTTTTTACTTGATATTTTTACTAGGTATTCGGGCATTGGTAACTTATATAGTTTTAGTGCTTTTTTTATTTATGATTATTACCTTAAGGTGGTCCGGCACTTCACAGGAGCCCCATGTTAATTGCGTAAGTTTTTGTTCCTTTTTCTCAGAACTTTTTATTTCTAACGGATAAAAGTTTTACAGTAGGTTATGTATACTATCAATAAACATTTAACGACGGGTTTTTGTCACTTTGTAACAATCAAAGTAATTATGATTTTTTAAAAAATGTCCAATTTTTCCTTTTAAATTTAGTTTAAAAATGTCTTATCTAAATAAGTTTGCTAGATGTATCTCATTCCTTCCATTAAAATATGTAAACATGGTTAAAAAGTATGCTCACTGAAATTTAGGATTATATAATAAGTAGTTTTTGAGAAAAAGGTACATAAGGTGAAAAATATTACATTTTGAGAAAACAGGCTTTAAAGTAAAAATTTTAATTTTTGAGCATCTACTTTTTTTTAATACTTTCCAGAAGCATATGAAGAATTTATTACCCTCTGCTCCTACAGAAGATTCTTGTAATTTTTTCTTTTTTCATTATTTTTAACAATCCAGCCTTTTTTTTTTGGATCTTAACGTGCTTCCGTTGAGCTTCACTAACCCTACATATATCTAATTTTTTGAAGCATGACGCACAGTTATAACTTGTTTCAGTATACAATTTTTAAGATCATTAGTTTTGCTACATGACTCATATTGAGCCGCGCAGTAGCCACATTTACCCTAATTTTAGAGTTTTTAATTCCACAAATGCAATTTTAATCACTGACCATATGGCGTTATTACTGACTCATTTGGGCTCCGAGTCTTTCTATGTAAACATTTTCTTAATAACATAGGATCATCTAGATCTCTAAAAATTGGCTTCATTTAATTTCTTATGGATATAGCACGTGTGTATGTGTTTATGATTATGTTGGCTTTCGCAACATTCAGGTTCTGCCTTTTGAAACTAGCCCCATAAATTTATACCCTCAGGGAACAGTCCATGTGAGGGCTGTCGTTTGAAGGCAGAAGATGTAAATAAGCAATCCAATGTGCAGTTTTCATGCTGTCTAGATAAAATATCGGTGAGTCAGTTACGGACCCACTCAGGATATTTCCATCACTTAACTTTTTTCTCTCTTTTTGCTTCTATAATCCTAAAGACATGCATTCATACACTTTTGGGTATGCCCAATACACTTTTAATTTTTCCACTTCAACATCATATGCATTTGCGTTCATTAGAAACTTATGCAAGGGGAATCACAGGTGATTTTAGCAGAGCTCATTCCATGCGCGTCAAAGAGTATCTTCGCTTAAAAGATAAATAAAA
>BMAO01001241.1:0-49662 GCA_019973975.1 Trichonephila clavata
TCCATTTCCAGATCCACCTGTTGCTCACCACCTCAGCAGATTCAATTTCCAGATCCACCTTTGTCTCAATCACCTCAGCAGATCCAGTTTCCAGATCCACCTGTTGCTCAACCACCTCAGCAGATCCAATTTCCAGATCCACCTAATGCACAACCACCTCAGCAGATCCAGTTTCCAGATCCCCCTGTGGAGACTTCGTTTGACCATTTAATGTCAAACGTATTTGGAGACTGCTTGGTGCCTGAACAAGTGATGGAAGCACCCCCAGCCCATGCACAAGAACCCCAGCTGATTCATACGGTGCCTTCCCTCTTTGATCCAAATAATGACATTATATCGTTTTTGGACCATTTTGAAGAGGGGTTGGCCATGGAGCAGCCGGAAGCACCCCTGGATTTGACAATGCCCAGAATGAACCCTATGAAAAGATACACTGTTGGGTTTAAAGTGACAGAACCTCTAAATTTGTGTTGCAAATAAATCTTGGCAGTTGTGTATGTAATATTTGTAAATAATGATTGTTTTGTACATTTTTTTGTACATAATTTTTTGTAAATAAAAAAAATTGTTTTATGGAAACAAGTCTGATTTTTTTGTCCAAAAAAATACCAACCTTGACACATTACACAAGAGGATGTAAAAAAAAATGGTTTCGGTACAAAATTTATTGGACCAGTGTCGTTCTCGCACTACGATTGTTTTTGGAAATCTGGGTCGGTGGCCGGATCGAGTTACATATTTCGAGCAAGACTATCCTTACACCAATATTTTTGAGCCCAATTTTGGTGTGCACGTTCCTCGGTCGTTTGGAAAAACAGTGGTCGTGTTTACGAGTCATTTGGATTTGACGTGGGATCCAGGAGTCGAGTTGAGATTTTTTCAATTGGGTCGTCCCCCTTCTCGCCGAGTTTGGGAGGCGTATCAACCCCACAATAAGGAGGCGTACGCGTTGAATCTCACGCAATGCACGCGTTTGGTGGATGTGTACGTGACATTATTAACGTGGTTGGATGATTGGGAAATGCATCGAGATGAACACCTCCCTTGGCGTCTGCTGATGCCCCAACCTTGGAAACGGGCTTTGGAAAAACACGTGGAGCGCTCGCATCAAAAGGCCTTGGCACATGGAATGCCAGTTGACGTCACGCTCCTCGAGCATATATAACGCCAGCCTCTAGCCATCAGAATTATTCTCTCTCAGCAACATGTCGAATCAACCCGCCTATTTTGCCCATGCCAACGTGTTGCACCACCTGGGCAAACCAGTGCCCATCGAGCTATCGATTGCCACCATTCCCAGGGATGGCAGTGATCCCGAAGTGCTCTGCATTACGGTGAACCACGAGGACCTGACCTCCACGCCCAAAGACATGCGTTCCAATGCCTGCAAAAACGCCCGTCTTCGTCTGGTGCGCCCGCTGCCCAAGAGTGTGCCGGCGCAATGGTTGCGATATTGCGTGAGGGGCATGTTTGACCAGCTGTCCCAAGGTAGAAAAGGCCTCATCGTAGTCAAAAGCCCAAAGCAGCAAAAAACATTTAAAGAGTTGGGACTCTCCACCATGGCTCTGGAGATGCTGCCCAAATTCAACTCCCTTTGTGATGGCACCTTTCCCAACCCCATGCATGATGACCTCCACGAAGAAGGGGACGTGTCTCATTGCACCATGCTGAAATCGTTTCAATTTGCAAAATACCTGCAGCAGTTCAACAAGCTGCAGGCGGAATGGAGCTCCAAAGTTTTAGCTTTAGTAGAGTAAAAAAAAATTGCTCATGGGGCCCAAAAAAAGGGGGACCGAGTCGGCTTTTGTGTCGACTCGGTCCCCCTTTTTTTGGGTTAAGGAAGGTGCCAACGTTGGAGAGCATTTCTTTTAAAAACTTGTACTAAAAAGAGGCCACAAGATTTCTACCAAGGATGGATAGAACCAATCGAAAGGTGCCTGATGGCGAGTGTAGTTTTTGCATGGTCCTGTTGGATAGAATCACCCAATAGATATCTCATGATATGGATAGTGTCTCAATGTTGGATCAGTATTCCAATATAGATGCCTCATGATATGGATAGTGTTTTAATGTTGGAGAGTATCAGCCAATAGGAATCGATTCACGTGACCCTAAAGAGTATAAAAGGCGAGACATCAGCAGACAGAGACATTCTCTCTCAGAGTTCTCTCAAAGCAACATGTCTCAACTAGCCTTCTTCGCCCATGCTAATGTATTTCATCGCGGAGGCAAGCCTGTGCCGATCGAATTGTCCATTGCCACGATTCCGGAGGATGGAAAAGACCCAGAAGTAATTTGCATCACGGTGGATCATTCAAACCTAATTACCACCTCGAAAGACTGTCGGGCCAACCGTTTTATTAACGAGCGCCTCAGTTTGAAGAGCCACATCCCTGGATCTGTGCCATTGGAGTACCTGTCCTTTTGCGTCAGGGGTAAATTTTGTCACCTGGCGCAAGGAAATCGAGGCCTCATCGTGGTCAAGGGAACCGACCAGCGCAAAATCTTTGAAAAGCTGGGGCTGTTTACCATCAACTTGGAGACTCTGCCAAAGTTCCAGGACTTGAACGATCGTACTCTACCAGATCACCTGCACAATGAGGTGCACGAATATTCTGACATTTCAGAGTGCACCATGGTAAAGTCGTACCGTTTTGCCAGATACCTGCAAAACTTTAACAAGCTGCAGGCTGAATATAACAGACAAATGGCTGATCTGGTAGAGTAAGTGAGAAAAATTGAAATATGGAACTGTAAATATTGAACTGTAAAAATGCCATTTTGCCCAAAAAAAGGGGACCGAGTCGACACAAGAGTCGACTCGGTCCCCTTTTTTTGGGTTAAGGAAGGTGCCAACGTTGGAGAGCATTTCTTTTAAAAACTTGTACTAAAAAGAGGCCACAAGATTTCTACCAAGGATGGATAGAACCAATCGAAAGGTGCCTGATGGCGAGTGTAGTTTTTGCATGGTCCTGTTGGATAGAATCAGTCAATAGGTATCTCATGATATAGATAGTGTTTCAATGTTGGATAGAATCAGTCAATAGGTATCTCATGATATGGATAGTGTTTCAATGTTGGATCAGTAATCAGCCAATAGATATCTCATGATATGGATAGTGTTTCAATGTTGGATTAGTAATCCAATATATAGATGCCTCATGATATGGATAGGGTTTCAATGTTGGAGAGTATCAGCCAATAGGAATCGATTCACGTGACCCTAAAGAGTATAAAAGGCGAGACATCAGCAGACAGAGACATTCTCTCTCAGAGTTCTCTCAAAGCAACATGTCTCAACTAGCCTTCTTCGCCCATGCTAATGTATTTCATCGCGGAGGCAAGCCTGTGCCGATCGAATTGTCCATTGCCACGATTCCGGAGGATGGAAAAGACCCAGAAGTAATTTGCATCACGGTGGATCATTCAAACCTAATTACCACCTCGAAAGACTGTCGGGCCAACCGTTTTATTAACGAGCGCCTCAGTTTGAAGAGCCACATCCCTGGATCTGTGCCATTGGAGTACCTGTCCTTTTGCGTCAGGGGTGAATTTTGTCTCCTGGCGCAAGGAAATCGAGGCCTCATCGTGGTCAAGGGAACCGACCAGCGCAAAATCTTTGAAAAGCTGGGGCTGTTTACCATCAACTTGGAGACTCTGCCAAAGTTCCAGGACTTGAACGATCGTACTCTACCAGATCACCTGCACAATGAGGTGCACGAATATTCTGACATTTCAGAGTGCACCATGGTAAAGTCGTACCGTTTTGCCAGATACCTGCAAAACTTTAACAAGCTGCAGGCTGAATATAACAGACAAATGGCTGATCTGGTAGAGTAAGTGAGAAAAATTGAAATATGGAACTGTAAATATTGAACTGTAAAAATGCCATTTTGCCCAAAAAAAGGGGGACCGAGTCGACACAAGAGTCGACTCGGTCCCCCTTTTTTTGGGTTAAGGAAGGTGCCAACGTTGGAGAGCATTTCTTTTAAAAACTTGTACTAAAAAGAGGCCACAAGATTTCTACCAAGGATGGATAGAACCAATCGAAAGGTGCCTGATGGCGAGTGTAGTTTTTGCATGGTCCTGTTGGATAGAATCAGTCAATAGGTATCTCATGATATAGATAGTGTTTCAATGTTGGATAGAATCAGTCAATAGGTATCTCATGATATTGATAGTGTTTCAATGTTGGATCAGTAATCAGCCAATAGATATCTCATGATATGGATAGTGTTTCAATGTTGGATTAGTAATCCAATATATAGATGCCTCATGATATGGATAGGGTTTCAATGTTGGAGAGTATCAGCCAATAGGAATCGATTCACGTGACCCTAAAGAGTATAAAAGGCGAGACATCAGCAGACAGAGACATTCTCTCTCAGAGTTCTCTCAAAGCAACATGTCTCAACTAGCCTTCTTCGCCCATGCTAATGTATTTCATCATGGAGGCAAGCCTGTACCAATCGAATTGTCCATCGCCACGATTCCGGAGGATGGAAAGGACCCGGAAGTAATTTGCATCACGGTGGATCATTCAAATCTAATTACCACCTCGAAAGACTGTCGGGCCAACCGTTTTATTAACGAGCGCCTCAGTTTGAAGAGCCACATCCCTGGATCTGTGCCACTGGAATACCTGTCCTTTTGCGTCAGGGGTAAATTTTGCCACCTGGCGCAAGGAAATCAGGGACTCATCGTTGTCAAAGGGTCGGACCAGCGTAAAATTTTTGAGCAGCTGGGGCTCTTTACAATAAATTTGGAAACTTTGCCAAAGTTTCAGGACTTGAATGATCGTGCTCTACCAGATCACCTGCACGATGAGGTGCACGAATATTTTGACGTTTCCGAGTGCACTATGGTAAAATCATACCGTTTTGCCAGATACCTGCAAAACTTTAAAAATCTGCACGCCGAATGCATCAGACAGATGGCTGATCTGGTAGAGTAAGTGAGAAAAATTGAAACATGGAACTGTAAATATTGAACTGTATATATTGAACTGTATATATTGAACTGTCAAAATGCCCATGGGCCCAGAAAAAGGGGGACTGAGTCGACACAAGAGTCGACTCGGTCCCCCTTTTTTTGGGTTAAGGAAGGTGCCAACGTTGGAGGGCTTCTCTTTTAAAACTTGTGTTAAAAAGATGCACAAAAATACGTTAAAAGATTAGTTTCAAGGTTGAAAAGCGTCAACCAATAGAAATCGTTTCACGTGACACCACTAGAATATATAAAAGGCGAGCAGCTAGCAGCCAGAAATCAGAGTGTTTCTGAATGCAGTCAAGAGTTTAGAAATTTTGTTTTTGGTTAAAACTGTCAGGTTTGGGTTTGTATTGAATATTCCAAATCTGGCAGTTTTGACGGAAAAAGAATTTCCATGGCAACAGGTAAATGCTAAATGTTTTTCGTTAAGACTTTCAGGATTTGGCGTAATGTTGGAAATTCGCAGATTCTGCAAGTCTTATCGGTAAATGTTTTTAGCCAAAATCTTCAAAAATCCGAAAATTGGGGGACCGAGTCGCATGTCGACAGGGTCCCCTTTTTTTCGGGCCAAATTATCCACCAAGATTGGAATGCATCTTTTTAAAAACTTGACACAAAAAAATTGGACTCGCCTGCTGGCTGCCAGTTGAGACCTCCGTGTTTCCTAGACACGCCAAGATTATAAAGTCGTGAGATGGGTCGTCCCCAATTTTCTAACAAGATACACACCCATATTGGAATGATTCTGTCTCTTCTCGACATACCAACGTTGCATTGTCTACATTTCATGGGTCGCTGCTTTCACCAAGCTTGACATGTCTCCATTTCATTTGTGTATCGCCCCCTGACATGTCTCCATTTCATTTGTGGATCACCCCCCCCCCCCGTTTTAAATCATTCGTCTGGGATGGGCTGAAAAATTTTCTCACCTCCATCAAAAATATTTTTCGGAGGAATTTGAAAAAAGTTTGTTTGTTCATTATGAAAGGCTCTGAGACAGACTTTCGGACAGACTTTGTTTTGAGCTGAAAATGCAACATGAGGGTAAAAAGAAGGGGGAAATGGGACAAAATTCATACAAAAAGAGCAATCCTAAGGTGGATTTCGACTTAAACACCATGGCGGGGGTAGGTGAAAAAGAACCATTCTAAGGTGGATGGTTACCTGAAACACAACGGGAGGGTAGTGGAAAGGGTGCATTCATAAAGAGTCGTATCATATTGAATTTTAGACCTGAAACGCAACGGGAGGGTAGGTGGAAAGAAGATTCTACAAAAAGAGCCATGGGATTTTAGACCTGAAATACAACGTAGGGGACAAGATTCTTACAAAAAGAGCCGAGGATGGGGTTTCCTTTCAAAAAAGGTCGTTTTCCATTTTCAATCATTTTTTGAAAGGGTCACGGTGCTCAACTATTTATTCGACCGACTGTACGTGACATTATTAACGTGGTTGGACGATTGGGAAATGCATGAAGATGAAAACCTTCCTTGGCGCCTGCTGATGCCCCAACCTTGGAAACGGGTTTTGGAAAAACACGTGGAGCACTCGCATCAAAAGGCCTTGGCCCATGGGATGCCAGTTGACGTCACGCTCCTCGAGCATATATAAGGCCAGCCTCCAGCCAGGAGAATCATTCTCTCTCAGCATCATGTCGAATCAACCCGCCTATTTTGCCCATGCCTGCGTGCTTCACCACCTGGGCAAGCATGTGCCTTTCGAGCTATCGATTGCCAAAATTCTCAGGGATGGCATTGATCCTGAAGTGCTCTGCATTACGGTGAACCACGAAGACCTGACCTCTGCGCCCAAAGACATGCGTTCCAATGCCTGCAAAAACGCCCGTCTTCGTCTGGTGCGCCCGCTGCCCAAGAGTGTTTCGGCGCAATGGTTGCCCTATTGCACGAGGGGCATGTTTGACCAGCTGTCACAAGGAAGAAAAGGCCTCATAGTAGTCAAAAGCCCAAAGCAGCAGAAAATATTCAAAGAGTTGGGACTCCAACATGGCTTTGGAGATGCTGCCGAAATTCAACACCATTTGTGATGGAACCTTTCCCAACCCCATGCATGATGACCTCCACGAGGAAGGGGACGTGCTAATATCGTTTCAATTTGCAAAATACCTGCAGCGGTTCAACAAGCTGCAGGCGGAAGGGAGCTCCAAAGTTTCAGCTTTGGCATTGTAAAAAAATTGCTCATGGGCCCAAAAAAAGGGGGACCGAGTCGACACAAGAGACGACTCGGTCCCCCTTTTTTTGGATTAAGGACCAACGTTGGAGAGCATCTCTTTTAAAACTTGTACTGAAAAGAGGCCACAAGATTTCTACCAAGGATGGAGAGTATCCACCTAAAGGTGCCTGATGGCGCGTGTAGTTTTTGCATGGTCCTCTTGGATAGAATCACTCAATAAATATCTCATGATATGGATATTGTTTCAATATTGGATAGAATCAGCCAATAGATATATCATAATATGGATATTGTTTCAATGTTGGATAGAATCAGCCAATAGATATGTCATGATATGGATATTGTTTCAATGTTGGATCAGTAATCCAATATATATATATATATATATAGATGCCTCATGATATGGATATTGTTTCAATGTTGGAGGGTATCAGCCAATGGGAATCGATTCACATGACCCTAAAGAGTATGAAGGCGACCCATCAGCAGACAGAGACATTCTATCTCAGAGTTCTCTCAAAACAACATGTCTCATCTAGCCTTCTTCGCCCATGCCAACGTATTTTACCGTGGAAGCAAGCCTGTGCCCATCGAATTGTCCATTGCCACGATTCCGGAGGATGGAAAGGACCCGGAAGTGATTTGCATCACGATGGATCATTCCAACCTGATCACCATCTCGAAAGACTGTCGGGGCAACCGTTACATTAACGAACGCCTCAGTCTGAAGAGCCACATCCCTGGATCCGTGCCACTGGAGTTCCTGTCCTTTTTTCGTCAGGGGCAAATTTTTTCACCTGGCACAAGGAAATCGAGGCCTTATTGTTGTCAGAGGGTCGGATCAGCGCAAAATTTTTGAGCAGCTGGGGATCTTCACCATAAACTTGGAAACTCTGCCAAAATTCCAGGATTTGAACGATCGTACTCTACCAGATCACCTGCACAATGAGGTGCACGAATATTACGACGTTTCAGAGTGCACCATGGTAAAGTCGTACCGTTTTTCCAGATACCTGCAAAACTTTAACAAGCTGCAGGCCGAATACAACAGACAAATTGCTGGTCTGGTAGAGTGAGTGTGAAAATTTGAAATTTGAACTGTAAATATTGTATTAAACTGTAACTATTGAACTGTAAAAAATGCCCATTTGCCCAAAAAAAGGGGGACCGAGTCGACACAAGAGTTGACTCGGTCCTCCTTTTTTGGGTTAAGGAAGGTGCCAATGTTGGAGGGTTTCTCTTTTAAAACTTGTACTAAAAAGATGCACAAAGATACGTTAAAGATTAGTTTCAAGGTTCAAAAGCGTCAACCAAGATGCACAAAGATACGTTAAGAGATTAGTTTCAAAGTTGAAAAGCGTCAGCCAATAGGAATTGTTTCACGTGACCCCACTAGAATATATAAAAGGCGAACAGCTAGCAGCCAGAAATCAGAGTTCTTCTGAATGCAGACAAGAGTTTAGAAATTTATTTTTGGTTAAAAGTGTCAAGTTTGGGTTTGTATTGAATATTCCAAATCTGGCAGTTTTGACGGAAAAAATTTTCATGGCAACAGGGGTAAATGCTAAATGTTTTTCGTTAAGACTGTCAGGATTTGGCGTAATTTTGAAAATTCCCAAATTCTGGCAGTCTTATCGGTAAATGTTTTTAGCAAAAATCTTCAAAAATCCGAAAATTGGGGGACCGAGTCGAATGTCGACTGGGTCCCCCTTTTTTCGTACTAAATTATACACCAAGATTGAAATGCATCTTTTTAAAAACTTGACACACACACACACACAAATTGGACTCGCCTTCTGGCTGCCAGTTAGCCCTCCGTGTTTCCTTGACACGCCAAGATTGGAAGGCTTTATATCGTGAAATGGCAATGGAATGATTCTCTGTCTTTTCTCGACACACCAATGTTGAAATGCCTACATTTCATGGGTTGATGCTTTCAAGACACACCAAGCTTGAAGCGTTTCCATTTCATTTGTGGATCGCCCCCTGACAGGCCTCCATTTCATTTGTGGATCACCCTCCGTTTTAAATCATTCGTCTGGGATGGGCTGAAAAATTTTCTCATGCCCATCAAAAATATTTTTCGGAGGAAATTGAAAAATTTAGGGGAGGTGGAAATGGGATTCTACAAAAAGAGCAGTGGGATGGAGACCTTTAACTCAACATAGGGGACAAGATTCTTACAAAAAGAGCCGAGGATGGGGTTTCCTTTCAAAAACGTCGTTTTCCATTTTCAATCATTTTTTGAAAGGGTCATGGTGCTCAACTATTTATTCGACCGACTGTAGAACAAGATGTTTTGGACCAAATAGATACTGCAAAAATAATCGATGAATTTGCCCAAAAAAAATCAAGACATAAAGTTATATAGCAAAATTTTAAGCTTTTATAAGTAAGGTTTTTTTTTTTAATTCTTTAAAATAAAGTTAAAAGTTGTTTTTGAGCCGTTTATTTATTTATTATTTTTTTTTAGCTATACATTTTATTTTGAGAATTTAAGGTCAGCGAATTTTTTCGACTCTGAAGCCCAGAGGCCCTCAAACCTTTTACCGCCAGGGGCCTCCAACTAGCTTAATCCACCTCTGGTGGGACCCTCACTTACTTCCGGTGTAATGTTAATCTATGGGAAAACATCGAATTTCAACTGAGTTTTTCAAAGTTCTATTGCAAGTTTTTGAAACGTTTTTTGAACGAAATGGAAAGAAGATGATCTGTAGATTTCACATTCGGAATTTTATATTATTTCTTTCAGTATCTTTTCTAAAATACCTTTTTAATTTCTTAGAGCAAGGTTGCCACAATTGCTTGCTTATCGCGTTTTTTGGCGAATTTTGGAATATGTAACTAGTGTAAGTGTACTAAGTAATTAGTGTTATTTTGCGTATTGTATTTGTTTTATCGTTTATAATTTGCGTTATCATATCATAAGATTTATTATAATAATTGTATTTGTGTATTTGAATCGTTTGTTTCTTTCTTGGTTACGAAAACAAAAAGTAATTAAATACCTCGGAAATTTTTTTAATTATTTGTTTTTGTGTAAATCTTATATTCATTAAGATATTGCATGTACTTGCCGCCATTTTTTTTTCTCTACATATTACATTTTTTATAGTTATTGGATTAAATTTTTTCCATATTCATTTGAAAAAGAGCAATTATAACTATGTGCAAAATACTTTTTATTATTTATAATTGTTACTTTTTCACTAATTTAAGATTAATTAGTGTATTTAATTTCTGATATGTATGTACGTATTCCATTTGTAACATCTACTAAACCAGTTATTGGATTAAATTTCTTCCATATTCATTTTAATAAGAGTAATTATAACTATGTGTAAAATACTTTTTATTATTTATAATTGTTACTGGTTGCGTCTTATTATAACCCACCCCTTGGCGAAAAAATTTATCGAATTTGATGAAAATTACTGGAATTTGAAAAAAAAAACACTTCTTGTTCGCTTTTTGCAAACATATGTTTTGCCAGAAATTTTAAATTAATTTCTGTGTTTTGTATATTTGGTAATTATTAGAAAATAACAAATCATGTTATTTTATCTATTTTCATATAAAATAACCTGTTCTTGAAAATATATTTTAATATTATTAGGATATCCAGGTTTTTAGCATTATTTATTATTTTATTTTACGTTGTATGGAAATATTTGTTTGGCTTACATATGTTATATTTTTAAAAATATTTATTACTTAGCATGTGTTTGAAAATGCTACTATCTTTGAACAATGTTTCAACTTCATATATTGTATGAATTATATATTTTAATAGATTTCTTATGTTATATGCAATTCATTGTGCTGTAAAAATAAAATTCATTTTCATTAAAGAATAAATCTTTTATCATTAATCAAAAACTTTCATGTTAACTAACTTTAATATAGTGTAATTTTTTAAAGATTTTTCTAATAATTTAAATTGTATTTTAAAACAATCTACAGTATTCATATATATCATACTATTTTTAAAATTTATATGTAATTCAATAAGTAAAAGATATATTAAAGACAAAGGATAATTAAATTGAATTTCTAAAGACTATTACGTCTTTTCTTATGTGATATTTTCTTAATATTGTGTAATAATTACTATAAATAATAAATCAAAATTTGTTTTAAACAAATTTCCTTAATTTGCATATTTTTCAATGGCTTGGAATCATTACTACATTATAGAATCAATAGTATTGCCTTTAATTTTAATATGTTGAAATCATGTCACAAAACAAGGAAAACTTGTATAATAATGTATGCTTATTGAAATGAAAAATTTAATTTAAATTCAAAGTTGCCTACAAGAAGAGAATTAAATTAAGAACTTATGTGGTAGCATTGTTGTCAATCATAATATATACACTTGTAAAGCAAAAAATACTTTCATATTAACCAATAATCTATGTACACTAGCTGTTATTTTCTAATATTTACATAAAGTTTGCTGTTTGTGAAAATACATTTCAGAGTATTACTATTAGAGGGATATCTAGATTAATATGATATTCATTACTTTATTTGGTTTACATGTGAGATAGAATTTTCAATTTAGATTTAAATAAATATTTTATGCAACAATATTTTTAAAAATATTTATTACTTTCCATTTTTAAAATGCTGCTAACAAATTCCAATGCACTTAAGAGATGCATTTAAAAAAGAAAATAACATGAAGTTTTTTAAAAAAAAGAAAAAGGTTTCTTTTATAAAATTTAAACATCAGTAGAGAAAATAGTACATTATCAATAAGTAACTTGCAGTAAGCAAGAATTAACTGAGTAACACATGACAAATAATGAATTTAGCTCCTATAACAATACACACATTGAGAAAATTTTAATAAGTTCAATACCCAATTTTCAAGAATTCTAGCTACAGCAACATTTAAGAATAAAATATTAAAATGCATTTGAAAATATAAGCAAATATATGTTATAGACATTTTCAAATAAAATTATTTACATTAATCAGTATTCAAAATAACTTTATTCAAGAATATGAGAAATTTGATATTTACAATAACAGCAAATTTTAACTTTCAGCCCTGAACATTATACAGGACGTTTCAATTATTGACGAATATGTCTTGATTTTGCAAGCCATGTTTACTGGGAAATAATTGCAGAATTTTTTCCAATTTTCACAACTTTCTAAGTTATTGGCCATCTGAGAATGACAATTGAGGAGAAAAAACAACTTATTGACTCATTAACAGATTTTATATTAAAATCCAAATTTAAGTAAACCCCTTTCAGTATATAGAAATAATGTTTTAATCGTTTTTATTTTAATTAGTAAAGTACAGGTTAGTCAACCTTTGAATATAAATACCTTTAATCCTGGATTTCAGCTTACAGCAATGGTCATTGTACATGCATGGCTAGGTGTATATTGTTTTTTCACAAATTAATAAAAAGAATAACATCTTTATTCCTCAATTTATATATGAATTTCAATATTTTATGAGATTCATTGTTTTTAATTATTTTGAGGATAACTGTATATTTTAAAAATAATTCTCCAATATGTTCCATACCATTCTTATAATAGGGCATTTAAACTTTTGTGTTCTTTGCAACTGTCCAATTCTACTTGTTTGCATTCACCTGTTATATTTAAAATTAACATTCTTTCAGATTAAGAGAAGTTTGTTCTCCTGTTGCAGCATTTGTGACATTTACTGACAGATTTTTCATTGCTAAGTAATAGAATATGATGAAAATTATTAGATTTTCTAAACACCAATTCTTAATTTTTCAATAAATATGTTTTGCCAGAAATTAAAAAAATTTTTTTTTAAACTTATGTTTTAAAAAATTCATTCAGGTATATTGTAATCCCAATATGTATATAATTTTGTACAAACAAAATTCCCCTACGAGGGGCTGTTAAAAGTAGAAATCGCTGCAAAGTAGCAAGTTTGGGTGGTTATTATGAGAAGCACATACTGGATAGTGTCAGTAAACCAGCTCTCTGGTGCTGTTAAAGAGTATCAATAGTATGCATGCAATTAAATTCATTAGTTTTGAAATGCTTGCCTTAGTCCTTTGAATTCTGTCAGTGATTTCTGTCAGTCTTTCAAAAAGATTTTTTTTTTAAATAAATTTATTTGCAAAACTCCTCATGCTCCACATTGCATAACATGAGGCTTACAGACGTAAGTGGTAACAACATTACAAAACAATAATAAAAGATTGAGAATGAATTTTACAAACTGGTTAATGAAAGTTTATATGTAAAACAGATAAATAGATTTCTAGATATAAAATGAAATTAAAAAAATTTATTTGGTCATCTTCATAAAAAAAATAATACAAAGAAAAATACACTGTTAATTACAATAAATTGAGATTATCTAATGTTAACTTGCAACCATTTTGAACAGTACAATGATATTAATTGCATGTATTGGAATAGTATATTTTTTATTTGTAAGTATTTGAAATACAAACTGTTTATTTGCTGAGTTTGAATATCCACTTAACACCGCAGACCTTCCCTTTTTGTAGTGAGTAGCCTTCTGTAACCTTGGTCATTGAAAATTTTAAAAAATTGCTTATTTGCCATTATTTTGAACTACACAGTGTTTATTTACAATTTAAGCTACATATTTCTCTATTTGTAATTGTTTAAATTACATATTGTTCATTTGTAATTATTTGAATTACACAGTGCTTATTTTCATATACCTAAGAACTAAACTACTAAACTACTAACTTCATACTAAAGAATTATTTGAAGAATTTTTAAATCAAATAGAGGCAATTATAAAATTAATTAACTAATGACATACACACAATTCAAATACATACATTCATATTAATTCAAATTGTTAAATATTCCATTCTTTGAGTTAATTAAGATCAAAATAATTGTAACCCAATATAAGAAGCAAAATCTCTTGCATATTATCTTATATTTAATATAATACTAAGTAAATTTCATGTTTAGAACATTTTTTTTTATATTTTCACACAGAATTTAAAATTAAGAAGGATATAAATTTTCCATAGTATTAAAGGAGTTATCCTGTTAAAATTCCCCTTTAATAAAAATCAGGATACATAACTAATAGAAAAAGAACTGATTGAACTATTAACAGATTCTGAGTTAAAATGAAGATATGAATTAGATGATCTTGAATTTTGGTTAAAAATTTCCACAGAATATCTTCACATTTCAGCAAAAGCTGTAAAAGGACTTTAATAGAACATATTTATGTGAAGTCTTTAATTTGTGTGAAAAGTCTTTAACACAAGTAAAAAAAAAAACACTACACAGAAATAAATTGGATGATTAACATGAAAAATACACACACATTTACAAATAACAAATAGAACCCGATTGTAATTTTTTTTTCCAAAACAACTTTGGTATCCAGCTTCAAACTCCATTGGATTGTCCTAATTCCTTCAATTTATAGAAAAAATTTCTGCAAGAAAAATGATTTAAAAGTAAAATTTTCATAAATAAATATTTATCAGTCAAAAAATTTATAATGTAATTTAAATTTAGAATAGATTGAAAACAAATCAATTGCTAATCTGCAGTTTAACAAATATGTATGAATTAAATAAATATGTAAATTAGCACAATTACTTGGATTACTTTAAGTTATTAATAAAATTTGAACATAACAAATAAGTGAGCATTTTGCACTTTCCTACATTTTATGTGTATCATATCAGTTCATGAAGCTTGAAGAACCTTGATCCTCCATATAGGCGAATATTCACGAGACATAATCAGGATGCTTCGAGCTCTCTACAAAGCAGTTTAATTCCTATAATAATTGCCAATGCTTAATTAATGAGATCTATATTAATAATAGTTGACTATGTACAAGAGCAAAATAAATAGCTCACACAAAGGCTTATATAGTTAAAATTATCATTTCAATTAAAAAATCATCTCAATCATAAAACGATATATTATTAATCATAAAACAAAATATTACACTTATTTTTTAGCACAACTGATTTAATGTAACCTGGAAATTTTAAGATTAGTCTAACCAAACTAGTGTATCTAGATAACTTTTATTTCTATGTTACGTAATTACACCCACTATGCAATGCAAAAAACAATTGAATTCATACAACAAATATTCGTGTAACAGAAAAAAGCTATTTTTTTAAATTAACATTTTTTCAAGAAATACAAATACAAGTGATTGTGTAATTACTATAAATAAAAGCAGTCCGAAAATTATTTCTGATTGTGTGTTGTGAAAACTGTCGCCAAAATTGCTGCCAAGGTTACCATAAATAAGAATCGAGCAATGTTTGTAACAAATACACGGGATTATTTCGAAAAAGCACAACAAAATTTGAATAATATCATTTAAACACAAACTTGTAATGAAATGCTTATTAAATAACACAGATTTAACTCTCGCTTACCAATTTTTCGGTTGCAAAGTAGTCTCCTATTGTAGCCATGTGGGTAGACTCGTAGGACAGCGGTAAATTAAACGGTGATTTAAAAATTTGTAGAGGTTCTCAGAAAAAGATCCACATGTGGAACAAAGAGTGCATAGTTTACTCTCTTTCATGCCGGTAATTTTAAAAGGCTAAAAATTCTGCTTAAGAAATGCAAGGAAAATTAAAATGACTTCTGCTTAAGTTTGTATACAAAACAATGTTATTTTGTTGAAACCGGAAGGAGTTGAGGGTTTTAATGACCGCAGCGGCCCCATAGTAAACTTTATGGTAGAACTTGTCCATACAATAACAATGCATTGAATGGACTAAATTCATGTGACGTCATAATCACATGATAATTTTAAACCACGTGTTTTTAACCAATCAAGTTCAAAAACTTATGTGACGTCATAGTCATGATAAATGCAATTATCTATTTTCAGCAAAGCAGTTCATGCACTTCGTTGTTGCCAAATTACGCTTTTTACAGAAACTTTTTTTAAAAAAAATTAATATTTGTCACTTTATTTAAAAGTACATGCATAAAACAAGACTTTTTTTCTTTAATTTTAAAATCTTTTTGTAGAAATTTCTTTTTTATTACTCTTGAATATCTTTACCCAATTTTGCAATTTGAAATTTTACCTAAGTTTTACAAATAGTATAAAAAGTAGGAGCTAGTTTATTGTCCGTTTTGAATTCAAGGTAGAACACGTGTTTATTTTATCATGTGACCGTCATGAATTTAGTTCATTCAATAATAATATACTTTGACGTAGACATACAATATAACTTTAATTATAAACCGTACAAATTATTAAGATAAGTATTAAAGTTTGTATTCAATTTATGACATGCCTGTAGCCAGAGCACTAAACAGACACCTCTTAGCGCTAGAGGACTGGTTCTCCAGATGGAAAATTGCACTCAATGTCGCAAAAACGGAGGCCATCCTCTTCACTAAGAAACTCAACATCAATCATTCAAAAATATTCTTACACAATGAACAAATCCCTTGGTCTCAGCACACCAAGTATCTTGGTGTTACGTTGGATAAAAGACTCACTTTCAAACAACACGTAACACGCATACGAGGTAACTTCATTAAAAAAGCCACCTCGTTAACCCCATTATTGCATAAAAGATCTAAATTAAGCAGATCTAACAAACTACTTCTTTTTTCTCTACTTTTAAGACCGATCATAAGCTACGCCTGCCCAGTTTGGGGTTTTGCAGCTAATATACACATTAATCAACTCGAAATATTACAGAACAAAACATTAAGGCAGATCTTATGTGCCGATTGGTACATGAGAAATGCCGATCTCAGACGCGCTATGAAATTTAAAACTATCCGGCAGTTCATGCAAAAACTGTCGGTAAACTTCTTTAAAAACATAGACACATCTGAAAATTCCTCGATCCAAAAGATTGAGAAGTACACACCAACACACACCACACATAGACCCAGAAACATCCTCTTAAATTAAATTACATTAAGCATAATTTCTCAGGTAAATCAGCACCTAGTTATTCTCCTACATTATTTCAGTAACATAAATCACTACAGACAACACCCAATCAGAGGGCCCCAAAAGCCGTACGGACGACGGCAGCCCTCGCACGCGGACACGACGACGGTACCCGCTCCGGGTCCGAAGTCAACATATTAAAGCAACAACAAATCAGGTTACTCCCTCTCGCACCGTGGGAAAAGAGAACCTCACATCAATCACACTCACAACATGTCACGACAAGTTGCTACCCCATTGGGCGGTTAGTACAACCTCCCGAGGCCACTATTGGCCGAGGGAACTCTCATGTAAAAATTAAATTCTGACCATCTAATCTTTTCTGTATCCAAATAAAGTTTTCTCTGTAATTGTATTTTTAACTTATGTATTTGTAAATTATTTTATCTCTCTGTATTTATTTCATTATAGTAACTTATCTATTTTTAAACTCAAATGCTTTCTTTCTTAATATCTAAAATGGGCAAGTTTCAAAGTACTCATGTTTTTCACCCTCAAGATAGGAGATAAAAGCCCTGACGGGCTAGGTGCTCCGAATTAAAATCCAGCTAATAATAATTATTAAACTTGTTCTTTACTTAGTACTGTTAAATTAATTACAAAACACATTGTGCGGTACTGATACATTTATAAGTGTATTTTATCAGTATAAATGTGTATTTTATATTTTTTATTATGTCAGAATGTATTTTGTTTTGCTTCTCTTCAGTAAATAAATAGTTTTTTTAAAAATTTATCTTTTATTTTCGACTTTTCTATTCACTTGCATCCCCCTTGTAGAGTTATCATGCCCCCTAGAGGGGCGTGCCCTACAGTTTGAGAAACACTGGCTTAATCTTTCAATTTCTTTATCAATATCATCTTCCTGTCTTTAATCCCTTACACGGACTGTCTAATCTTTTTTTGGTTCTCTTCTTTTTGTATCTCACTTGTCACCTGTAGTTAACTAACCTTCTAACCCTCTTACTTTCTAGTAAGCGAACCTGAACTATATGTAATAAACTTAGTTTGCATATCACGTCTTTTCCTTAGAAGAAGCTTGTTATTTTTACTAGCCCAAAGATTTCCCAAGAGGGTAAGTGAAAAAAAAACGCGTATTAAACCGTCACAGATTGCACATTATCTCATAGAATGTGGTGTGAATCGTTCTCGAGAAGGCCGCCATGCAATAGTCTGAGGCGGTACTTCTTGAAGTGTAGATGGTGCACCATACGTTGTAATGATGCCCAGCTTCCTTGACGCATCGAATTCTTTGGACTGTTTAAGAATCTACCTTCACCTTATTTTCCTGTGTGCTTGATCATCAAGACTTTGGTACATTGGTGACGGAACTCGTAGTATCAAATTTGTCTCTGATGCGGTAAATCATAAGACGTCACGACGCGGGAAAATGAAATTCGTTTTCTTGTATCCTACGCACAGTCTCTGGATTTTAGTATTTCTAGTAGGTCTTAAGGATCCACCATCAGTGCTCCTCGTTTAGATTTCCAGTCATGGTTTACACAAGAAACAAAAGATAGGGTACAATCAGTTATGTCAATGCCGGTTTATCCATTGGGCGCTTGGGGTGGGCGGGCCCGGACAACTAGGATTTAACCAGATTTTCTGGTTATAAATTTTGATCCTCCAGTGCCAAGGGAGCCTGTAGATCTTCTGAGCCCAGGACCGGAAATTAGCTTAACTTAACACTGAGTTATGTATATGTAACTGTATACCAACTTTTGGGTCACCCTATATACAAGACATGAATTCAGTTAAGGAATTCAAGGAATGCCAATCTGAAGTAAAATATTTTTACGGATGGACAGTGATTTTCATGTTTTTATAACTTTTTTCAATCTTACACAGGTATATTATCTGTTTTGGAAATCGTAGCAAATGGGTAATTTGCAAATTTATATATAAGATTACTACAATCTGGTGAAACTTTTTGCCTTAAAAATCTGTTGACAGAGACGTCTTAAAACTTCTTGAAGCCTTGGGAAATGACTCAAAAGTAGTCCCTTGCACAAATGTGGGATCTACCTGTGATGCTTAAAAGTGCACAGTACATAGTGTCTCTTACAAACAGTGAACAGAAACAAACAAATGTGCATAACTCAAAATCGTACAAATCAGCTTTACTAACTGCCGCCTTTTGGCTTAATGAGTGGTATGGCGGAAGGCCTGAACGTGGATGACGGTCATTACATGTAGCCAATTGATATATCGTCCGGAATTCCTTGTTTTTTACATAATACAACCGCAAATAACATTTGACTGTTAAAATTATTCGAATTATGATCTTATTAAGGCTGAACTGAGAACGGGACGAGACGCCATTGTGGACCCGGGCCCAGTTGTCCCATACTTTAAAACATCCCTGTTCATGTAAGTTCTTACATATAAATAAAACAACTAAAACATAGGGTTTTATTTAAGTGAGCCCTAACATGGCTCCCTTATTCGGCTAGAAAATGAGCACAGTACCACCACTGAAGACCCGCCATGTAGGGGAGCGATGCATGTTATATCTATCGACAGCTGAAATGTCTTCCCGTTGGTATGGTAGTTGGGTGGTATGGGGGTGCCGTTTCAAGGGTCGTCCTCGTCACTTCACCATGGTTCAAAGTACGAGGTCCATCGCCAAAAGCCCTCCTGTAGCTAAATATGTACTCAATCACTCACTTGGCGAGAAAAATTGGTGACAAATTTACTGACGGTAAAGTTTACAATATGGCAACCCTGCAAAATAAAGGTGAATTCTAACCGTACCTGTACCAGATTTTTTTGTTTGTTTTTGTTTTTTTAGGATTCGGACAGTGGTCATATTTTAAAATCCAACGGTTTTCGATGATTGTGTTAAGAGATTCTTCTAGAAAGCTGAAAGGGAAGGAATGAGTGGACTTTCTTTGAATGAAATAATTGAAGAAACAATTTTTGTTAGAGAGAAAGGGAAATATGTTGATTAATTTAATCTGGAAGAAGTTTTTCTCTCTCTCTCTTTTGTATTTTTGAAGCAATGTGTCTCCCCCCTCCCCCGTTTTCTTTTTAAAGCAATTTTTGAAACCGCTTTTGTCTTTTTAGAAGCTCGACGAATGAATTTTTTTCTCCTTTTGAATGAAAGAGGTACTTGGGTCGCTTAATGCACCAGGGGATGTGCTAGGACATAACCATAAAAAAGTATTTGTAACAATTTAAGGTAACTTTGTGGCTGATCTATACGGGTTTATACTAATTTCTTCTTTTTCCCTTTCAATCAAAATATTTATTTCAATCAACCTTCATCGAGAAACCAAACGTGATTTATGTAAATAAAGAATATTATATAAATTCGGTATTCGAGAGTTGAAGAGAGCGAAGTGAGAAGTCAAGTTGTAAAGTAAAGTGAATAGAGTGAGAAGTCGACACGCGTAGTTGTTGACAAGTTAAACGAGGTTGGTATGTTTGATGTGCGCAAAGAAAAGTGGATTTGAAGTTTGAAAAGCATTGAAATTAAATATTACGGAGCGTGGAGTCATCGTCAATTCATCCAGCAAACGATAGTGGCTGAAGTTCGTCGTGCAGGAACCGAGCATTAAAGCCTAAGGTACTGCAATTTTGATTAAGTAAAATCTGATTATTAGTGTGCGGCGTAGTTGTAAATGTGCACGTTTAAGCTATCTTAGATTCAGTTGAAGTTCTGTAATATTATCCCCGTATTTATATATCTCACCTCTGCACTCTACCATAGTTTATATACCTTAATTAGAATTGTGTTGTGTCTGTTCTTAATAACTGATAAGAATCAATAAACCAGTTTGAATTGGAAAAATGTCTTTGGATCATTTAGTTCCTCCTACACATCTAGCCGGGTTTTCAGATAGACAGGAAGGTAGGAATGTAAAGGGTGACTGCAGGTCACCACAACTTTAAGGTAAGGTAAATTTGTAACACCACAACCAAATTGGTTGTGTAACACCACAACCTAATTGTTAACGTATCATCGCAACATAGCAGGTGTTTCTAAATGAATATCGGCGTTTTAAAGCCCTATAGTATTTATTACATATAAATTATATAAGTACAGGGTTATCAAGAAATAAGTTGCCCACTTCAGAGGGCTCTATAATCCATCCTATTAGTCCAATTGACATAGAATTTGAATTACAGATAGTTCAAATGACGCGCTTGACATTTATCAAATAAAAGATTAGCTTAAACTTTTGCCGGTAGGTGGCACTGTAATAAACATAGCCGTATTTAATATGCTTTAAAAATATGCTCCAAAAATATAAAGGAACATTAATATAACTGCACAGTATGATACACTTCATTTTAGCAATGTGCTGTAATCGCAGATTCATATTTTCAACAGCTAATCGGAGTAAACCTTCCAAAATATCTAAAACACGGTACCGAATGTTGTTCTTCAGATCAGGCAGAGTTGATGGTCTTTGATGGTAGGTATTGTCCTTTAGATAACCCCACAACCAAAAGTCGCAGGATGTGTAATCCCACGAAGGAGGGGACCATGCTGTTGAGATAGGACGGCTGATCACCCGTGCGTTCGTGAAATGCTATTTTAGTAAATCCTTTAGACGGCGATCAATGTGCGGAAGGAGGCCATCCTGCATGAAAATTGTATCCTGAAGGCATCCATAATGTTGAAGTTCAGAGATTACAAAATACATCAGCATATCATGGTACCATTTTCCTGTGACGGAACAGGTTTGGATTCCATTGGGTTTTATTTCTTCAAAAAAATAAGGTCCAATGAGAAAGGTAGCCGTGAAACCACACCATACCGTCACTTTTTTAGGGTGCATGGGTTTTTCCTGGATAGCGGGGGGGGGGGATTTTTCGCTGTTCAAATCCAACAATTGTGGATGTTAACTTAGACATCCAGACAAAAGTGGACTTCGTCACTCCACAGAATGTTCCATGTCAGAGTGACGTCAACCACCATTCGAGCAAGGAACTGAAGTGCAAAAATTTTACAAACCACTTGGTCCCCATCTTTCAAATGATGCACTGTTTTGATTTTGTAGGGGGGGATGTAAAATCCATTATAAGATTTTTCGCACAGTGGAACACGGCATATCCAATATACGGGAGACAACTGGTACACACACACTACCATCCAGAGACTGACTGCTGGCTTCAACGACCACAGTAGCCACAATTTTTATGCTAAAAGACGAGATGTACTTTCATCCTCTACCTGGAAGATTGCCAAGTTGTCCAGTTGTTTTAAAATTCTGTATCATCTTGTGTAGAGCATACGGAGACATTGGACCTCTTCGTATTCGCTTCCTACGGCGTAATTCTTTCACAGCTGCAATGGAGTATGATTGCAGCTGACCCTGTTGATTTTGGTATAACAATTTTACCAATAGCGCTTTTTCTTTCAACGTAGGTATGATGAGCATGCAGAGAAACAATACTTCTCTAACAGCATCCGCCTTTCTTTTATCCAAAGAATAATGCTAATAGGCATGCGCTGAAACACAAATGCTGTTTCTTATTTTGAATATATGCAAATACCATATCTGTTACAGCGCCATCTATCGGCGGAATTTTGTACTAATTTTTTATTTAATAATTGTCAAATCTATCATTTGAATTATCTGTAGTTAAAATTTCACCACATTTGGACCAATAGGACGAATTCTACAGCCCTCTGAAGTAAGCAACTTATTTCTTGCTAGCCTGCATAATTTGTGCATTGAATGAAAGAGTAACTGAAACAGTTTTACCTACAAGTTTAGAAATGGTCAATGTGAGCTCCACTCGTCGCACGCAACACATCAAGTCGATAGGCGAGTTCATCCCAAACTTTGTTCAGTGTGTGTGAGGTAATTCTTGCAACAGCTGCTTCAATCCTGTGTCTTAAGCCTGGAAGTTCTGCAGGTAATGGAGGAACGTACACATATTCTTTAATGAACCCCAACAGATAAAAATCACATAGCGTCAGATCGGGTGAACGTGGAGGCCATGCGAAACAAGCTTTATCGGGAGGCCCTTTGCTTCCAATCCATTGGTTGGGTACAGTGATGTTCGACCAATCGCGTACTAAGAGATGCCAGTGAGGCGGTGCACTATCTTGCTACCAAATGAAGATATCTGGTTCACTTTCTTCCAATTGAGGAAATAGCCATAGTTGAAGCGCATCAAGATAGGTAGAACATGTTATAGTTGGTTCTCCGAAAACGAAAGGCACACACACTCTCCACCGAAATATGGCACAAAAAAACATACTATTTAGGTGAGCCTCGTTGCAGTTCAAGCACCTCGTGAGGATTTTTCTAAGCTCCAGATGCGCGCATTACGAGTGTTCACATGTCCACTGAGGTGGAACACTGATTCATTACTGAATATAACATAATATATAAAGTTTTCATTAGCATGCAACAACATGTCGTTTGCGAATTTGACACGTAAACCATAGTCTGTCAGTTTTAGAGCTTGTAGCAACTATAGACAATAAGGACGTAGTTCTTAGCGTTTGTGTAAAACTTTACAAACAGTCGTCAGTGTCATTGCTAATTCCCGACTTGCCCACCGAACTGATTTCTTTAGTTTACTCAAAAAACAGTCTCTCACTCAAGAAACACTCTTTTCGCTAAGCCTTGATCGTCAGAGGTCCCGGGGGTCCCAAGCTTGATGGATTCCAATTATAAAATCAACTTGCAACAAAAATATCTCGAACCGATTTTGCACCCCCTTCCCCACGATTCCCACAGATTTATAGCAACCCTAGCCATCTTTCTTCCGTACTGTTGCCGCTTCTGTACTGTTGCAATATGTAGAAAATTTTCACATGCACTTTGTTACTTGACGAATATTATTCAAGTCAAACAAGCTCATTTTTAGTTGACAGCCATACTTATTTAATCTCAGATACATCTCCCCCTGATGGGGGGAAAATCCTAGCTGCAAACAAAAATTATTGCAGACTAATGAAACTTTTGCTATACTTTTGTGTATATAGTTAGCATATTTCATTGATTAAAGTTTCAAGATCACAGGTTACTGTAATCGCAAGATTAGCCATTTCAAATGTGAAATGATGGTACATTAAAAACCGGAGTAACCACTAGAATTTTAAATGTTAGCATGCAAACGTACATACAATGTGTCGTACAAGTGCCAGATATCAGTTTATGGGAGGTGAATTGCGTGCCTGTTGTTCTTGGTCGGTCAATATAGGGTTGCTTAATTCTGTTTGGGGATGACACTGTTGTTGCCGTTCACTGATGGTCCATTCGTGCTTGATTGAAGAAGGATCTGGTTATCTAAAAGGCCAACGAAACACATTGGATTTCTGTAAAGTGTGTTGGGTTATAACAGGGATAAGGGCGCACGTTACCCTGTTGGAAAATACCCTTTGAATGATGTTTATAAAGGACAGTGCAACAGTTTTAATCACCAAACTGATGTACAAGTTTGCTGTCTGGGTGTGTGAATTATAGTCGAGAGTTCTGCAATTAAAGAAAAATATTCGGGCAAGACAATAACTCTAGGTGCAGGCTCAGTGTGTCTAGGCCGCAGAAAGATTGTTTGCAGACGCTGATCTGGTCTTCTTCAAATCAATATACAACCTTCACCGCAGTTATATAACGTACACCCCTGCATCGTTAGGGGCCCAAAATCTAACTTTTCAGGAGAGGGGAAATGGACTAAATTCATGCGACGTCACGATCACGTGGAAACTGTGTCACGTGATTACGCTGCCGTTTGTTTACTACTATCGCTAGGACTATTTTGCTATCACAGTTTCCCATTGTACTTTTAAAAATATCTCATATTGCTAAAATGGTTGCTCAATCAATAAATGAAAATATGATTGAGGAGAAAAATCACATTTTTTCATATACCAGCACAAAATATGAGTGTTTTGAAAGCATGTCGAAACGTGAGGATCATAAACCATCTCCTCACTGTTTATTATGTATACAATTACTTTGAAGAATATTTTCAATACCGACGTCAGCTTAAGCCAAGCTTTATTCTCACTTTTGTGTCTTCACAAAAGAAACTTCTTCAAAAAGGATTTTGGAGAGACGTAGACTTTCACGAGCATGTAAATACTACAAAGCAAATTTTTGTTTATTTTAAATAAAATCATATAGAGAACATGCATAAGAAAGTAAAATATGTTAGTTAACTTAAGCAAATTTTTGTTTATTTTAAATGAAGTTATATTGAGAACATATAATGTTTAATTAACTTAAGTTTTACTTATTTTACGCATCTTCAGAGTAGTAACAGAGGTACTTAAGAATTTAATTATCTAAAATTAGAATACAAGAATCTGATATGTAACCATACATGTCATATCAAAAACAAGTACTTTTTTAAAACTTATTTTACTTTATAATTTTACAATATTACTGGGAAAAAGAAGAAAAAAACATTTTTGAGAAGCATTCACTACAAAAATGGAAAAATATCTTAATTTACTACAGCTTTATTAATGTTTACACTAAATGATGAATCAAGTACCACTTTCAAACATTAGAAATCAAACTGATCATTTACCATTTGTAAAATTACACGTAACAAAATTGTGCAACATTTTGAAAGTCTTTATTCGCTGCACTATTTTAGACAAAAGATATAATTTATCAAGAATTGAATTACAAATATGGTAAAAAATATAGACATTAAAGTTTTAAAACTAAAATGTGTATAATAGAATAAATTTGCGTCTATATATTTGTGACGGGTGCTTACGCGTTTCACTAACCTTCTCTCAAAATCTTTTAAGATTGTATTTATTTTAACCAATCCCCGCTGAGAGCTAAAAGTGTGACATATGCAAATAAGATAGTTTCAGGTTTAGCGAGTTCGAAAGAGATATAAAAGGGAGAAATGAAATGAAGAGATGAGGATGACTACGTGTTTTGATAGAGGAGTTAACTACGAGATTGATTAAGAAGGTGATTCTAGGAGATTAGTTTAACTAAGTGAAGTTTGTTAGCTGAAGGAAGATTATTCAAAAAGCTTCATTAATTCGGTTCGGACGTAACTGAAGATATCAAGTATTGAAGTCGCTCTATAGATCCTTCAAGTAGTCAAGAATCCTGTCTTAAAGAGATATCAGGTCTGTGATTTTTTCTAAATTAAGTTATAAATGCGTAGTTTGATTGTATGCGTTATCCGCCGGGGTTTCAGTTAGCGTTCCGTCGTTCATAATTGAATTCTGAGCTCACTCCACTGTAATTTGTTGTTCTTAAAGTTTGATTAATATTTGTGTATTTCTATCATAAGGATTAATAAATAATAGTGATTTATTATTTACGTAGTCGTTAATTATGAATCCAACATACCCAAATTTAGATAATGTGCAAAGGGGAGTTAATAATCATAGGGGTAGTGAGAGACTACGACACTGGCGCCCAAACGAAATACCGGAATTAAGAGCAGGTGCAGGATTTAGAGTTTTGCCGGAGCTATTTTTTTCGGGTAAAGAAAATGTGTCTGAGTTTATTTCGAATATTGACGACAACATAGCCTACTATGAAATACCGGCGAATCTATCATGTGCATATTTAAAAGGTCATTTAATTGGGAGAGCGTTAGACTGGTTTGAGGTAATTGGGTTCGAGTGTGTAAATGAAGAAGCGACTGCATTTGCAACACTTAAAAAAAAATTGTCAGATAGTTTTCCGGTAATACGGAATAAATCAGAGCTAGAAGCTCAGTTTTTTTCATCAAAACAACGGAGAGGTCAAGCCCCGTCAGACTTTATTTTTCAGCTGTTAAAAATTCATAAAACTTTGGATTTGAATTATGATGAGTTAAAATTGATTGATCACATAGTAATGCGACTAGAACCCCAAATAATGGATTATTTAGAAGTTCGAAACCCCACAACGAAAGCTCAATTGATAGAGTTGGTAGACCGGTATGAGGAACGTCATAGCTGCATGGAAAACCAGGGTTCAAGTAATAATTTTGCTAGACGAAGTTGGGATGTGAGTAGGAATCCTGAGGAAAGAAGGAATAATAGAAATTGGAGAGATACTGGGGTCGGAAATAGTCAAAATGATCAAAGAGGACTAGGCAGGGGTGTGAATAATTTTTCTCGTCGTAATTATCAAAATCAGGGATTCGAGGGAGGAAATCGCTACAATCAGCCAAATCAGCCAATTCAGCGAACAGACCGGTATCAGAACCGTAGGATGGTGGTTAGGAAGGGTCCTAATGTTGATTCAGCAAAGCAGAATTGGAGGCGTGTTGATTGCAACAACGAAAGGCAAAGAAATGCCAATTTAAACTTCTAAGCGATCGTGTTGCGGGAGGTAAACGATCGCTAGTTAAGTCAAATCCTCCTATTAGAATTAAAATTAATTCATTGCGATTATCACCAGTTGAACTTCCGTATGTACCGATTCTTTTGCATGATACATTTCTAAAAGCGCTCTGGGATACAGGTGCGGAAAAGTCATTTATTTCAGAAAAAACGTACCGGTCATATTTTTCTTTCTGTCCTATTAAAAAATCGTTAGCTGAAGTAGTTACAGCTCAAGGGTCCCAATGCAGAAATTTAGGCACAGTTGAGTTAAGAATTAAAATAAGAGAATTTTCGAAGTTGTGGAAATTTCATGTGATTGATGAGATGCAATATCCATGCATCCTAGGTATTGATTTTATGTCACATGTAAAGATTAGTTTGGACTTCCTGTCAAAATCGTTAATCATTCCGGATTCGCAAACGGAAAAAGTGGCAATTTCGGACGAACCGGTTCAAATAGATTTATCTAACACTAAGTTAAATTCAAAACAAAAACAGGAATTGCAGATTTGGTTTAAGGAATTTCATGGGTTGTTTTCGCTTAAGCCTGGTCTGACACATGTATTTTGTCATGAAATTGACACGGGTGATAGTCCTCCTGTTTTTTCGAGACCTTATCGCTATGACAGGGTCAAACAGGGTATAATCGACTACCATGTTCAGAAAATGTTACGTGATGGAAAAATAGTTCCAACAACATCGCCCTACGTGTCTCCAGTTGTTTTATGTCGGAAGAAAAACGGGTTGCCGTTAGATGACCCAGAAGCTTATAGGTTTGCAATAGATTATAGGAAGTTAAATGCGATCACGAGATATCCGCGATATACGCTACCAATAATTGATGATTTGATCACTAATATTCCGCACACCGAAATTATGACATCACTTGATTTACGCAGCGGATACTTTCAGATGGCAGTAGACCCCAAAGATGTTCATAAGACGGCGTTTGTTACAAAAAATGGTACTTTTGCATTTACTCGCATGCCATTTGGCCTTTCGGGGGCAGCTCCAAATTTTCAAAGGGCCATAGAGATGATCCTCAAGCCAGTCCTCGGGCGTTATGCCCATTGTTATATGGATGACGTGATTATTTCGTCTCCATCTTTTGAAAGCCATGTAGAACACTTACGGGAAGTATTCAGATTGTTGCAGGAGGCTGGTTTAACGTTGAATCGCGAGAAATGTCATTTCGCGAGGGAACAATTACGTTATTTGGGTTTAGTTATTAATAAAGAAGGAGTTAAAACAGATGAGGAGAAGGTAAAAGCAACTATTGAAATGAAACCTCCGAAAACTGCAAAACAAATACCAAAATTTTTAGGAATGACGGGTTGATATCAAAAGTTTATTAAAAACTACGCAGACATGTGTGAACCCTTATATAATTTAAAACGAAAAAACTCTAAGTTCCGTTGGTCGGAATCAGCGCAGGAAGCCTTTGATCGTATTAAGAAAGCACTGACAGAAGCTGCAGTGTTACAATTACCAGATTTTTCCCAACCTTTTGAACTCTATACGGATGCGAGCTCCGTGGGGGTAGGAGCAGTATTGACACAGAATAATAGGCCTATGGCGTTTGCCTCGAGAACTTTAAACCGAGCAGAAAGGAATTATAGTGTGATGGAACGTGAATGTTTAGCTGTCATATGGGCATTAAATAAATATCGCACGTATTTCGGATCCTTGCCGGTTAAAGTGATAACAGACCATGCTGCACTTACCAAATTAACGAATGGAAAGAATTTGTCGTCTAGAATGATAAGGTGGACGCTTTAGTTGGCAAATTTTAATGTAGAATGGGAACATCGCCCAGGTACGCAAAATTTAGTGGCTGATATGTTGTCTAGAAACCCGTTAGAAAGTAATGAAGAACCAAAGGTGTCTTGTGCGGTGATTAGATCGTTAGTATTATCGTCTAGAGAACAGTTGAGAAAGGAACAGAGAAATGACCCTGAGCTAGGGCACATCATGAAGTATTTGGAAAATCCGGACGATAGTTCCATTAATGAACCAATCTGCAGAAATTGGTCCAATGACTTTAAAATCGTTGACGGTTTGCTATATTATGCAAAATATACAACCACACTAGGTGAATTAAAGGTATTTATACCTAAAACATTACGTAAAGATGTTATGCGAGAATTTCATGACTCGCCGATGGCAGGTCATTTAGGCAAAAAAAAAATCTACTTAAAATTAAAAGACGCGTGTTATTTCCCGTACATGAGGAAATACATTTATAAATATGTAGCAACCTGCGACCAATGCCAAAAAGTCAATTATAAAAACGGATTACCAGCTGGTCAATTAATTCCGATAATAACGAATTTTCCGAATGAAATCGTATCTTTAGATTTGTTAGGCCCATACCCTGCAACTAGTCCAGAACGCTATAGATTTATTTTAGTAATTACAGATAATTTTTCTAAATGGGTTGAAATAGTTCCCTTAAGGAAAGCTTCGGCTAAAGCAATTACCAATGCATTTTTTGAGAATTATATTGCGCGTTATGGAGCTCCCGTAAAATTAATTACCGATAACGGCCCCCAAATGATATCCGAAGTTTTTGAGCAAGTATGTCGCAGGTTGAACATAAAACACGTTAAAACTGTGGTATATCGTCCACAAGCTAATCAAACAGAAAGAGTTAATCGCACTCTTTTAAAAATGATTTCGAGTTTTGTTGCGGATAATCACACTAACTGGGATCAATTTCTGCAAGAGTTCGGTTATGCGATTAGGACAGCAGTACATGAGACAACGGGTAAAACACCGGCGGAATTATTTTTAGGTCGAAATTTAATCACCCCTTTTCAGAATTTAGTTATGGTAACTGATGGATCAGATTTAGTTTGTGGGAACATAGAAAGGTTGTTTGAGGAGGCTAGAGTTCATACAAAGCGCCAGCAAGAGAAGTGGGTGAAATATTATAATAAAAAGAGGCATGAAAATAATGTGAAAGTTGATGATATAGTATTAGTTCAAACTCACCCGTTAAGTTCAAAATGTAAGAAAATAGTAGGTAAATTTATGCCAAAGTTTGAGGGCCCATATAAAGTTCTGAGTGTAAAAAATAATAATAATTTAGTAATATTAAAATTTGGTAAAAGAATAACGGTTAATGTGGACCAGGTGAGAATTTACCATCAAAGAGAAGACAGTGTTGCCGAGTCGGAAAGTGACAATAGTAGTGATCATGGTGCAGTGGCATCAGTCAGGTCGGATGATGGGCAGTCGAGATTGGTGCAATCGGAGAGTAGTGGGGGTTGTCGTAAAGGATCGAAATCAGGAAATGTAAATGGTAGTAGAGATATAGTTACGAATAGACGCGATGGAGTGGAGGTGAGAAAAAAACGTGGACGGACGGAATCTGCTGTTTCTTCGGGGGGTGGTGTATATAATTTCAGGAAAAAAAGACCTTTCTGGACTGAAAGAGAGAAAAGAGGAAGGCCAGACTCTTGGAGGGAAAACGTACAAAAGAAGAAGAGACCAGAGGCCCAGGTAGCTCGAGAAAAAAGAAAGATTTCCTCGTCAATGCCCTCTCGCCCCTCCAGAAAGCGGTATAGAAAGGTGGAAGAAAATAGTTCTGAAAGAGCAGTTCCAGGACCATCCCACAGATTCAAGTACAACAGACCTCATCGGGAAAGGAGCTGTCCATACAATCTTTGGAGCCGACGTCGAGTGGACAACAGCCAAGTTCCAGTTCTCACACATGAAAACAACGCCTCAGCAGGAGCATATCAACTTCAACGGACTCGATGGAAGAGGAGACCCAGAAGGTTGGAGCGCAGAGTGGACAACCCTAGGACAAGGTCATCCAGCACAGAGGCCATGGTTGGAGACAAAGCCTATGCAGATTGGATCTAAAGACTAGCCAGGTTGTATAATTCTAATTTGTTTATTTTTTTCCTCTGACAGACAGTTCGGAGTATTTTCCATGTGGGCTAGTCTATTTTTTTTGTACAATTAGCGTACAAAAGCGTCACTGAGTTGTGTGCATTTTTATATCGGTTGAAAAGACTTTTGTATTTAATTTTTTTCCAAATTGTGGAAAAACATTTGTTGAATTGCAATTGTTTTGCTACACATTAAAGATGAGGCTTTATATGTGAGATTACTTGTATTGTTTGTTGTAATATATTCTATGTAAAAAATGTATATATTTTTGTGTGTAATTATTAAGATGTATAAGTAGTGTCTGGTTTCTGGGCGCGGCGTAATTAGGAATACTAACAAAAAACATTAACAGCGCAGCGCGATTGATTGGGAATTTTTGTAAATGAAACCAGATAAAGGTTATTTTGTTATGAAACTATATATATATAATATAATGTATGCCATATTTTATGTCAATAAGGAAGTTGTATAAAAGTTCTGTGCATTTAATGTCATGTTTTAGAAAAAATTGACAAGGTTTCCTTTCAGGGCAGCAGTCCCTGAACATAGTGATGCGATGAAAACTTTGATGTCGTGAGAAGATATTAATGTAAAATTTTATTTATATTAGCACTTAAGTAAAGTGCATGATCAGGGTTTTTTCCTGGAAAGGTTTTCCCCTGATCTTCGCCCGAATGGGATGCACTGTAGGGATTGTAAATGTGTACAAGAGCAATAAATTAGAGTGGAGTACCCCTTTTGAATAGTCATTTCTGTGTGCTAGTTTAATTAAAGTTTCTAAGGTTCGTGAGTTAAAACTTTCTACAAGTTCAGTATTTTCAGGCATTATAAAGTTCGTGAGTTAACTTTCTACAAGTTCAGAATTTTCAGGCATTATAAAGTTCGTGAGTTAACTTTCTACAAGTTCAGTATTTTTAGGCATTCTAGAGTAGTTAAAATTTTGTGCAGGTTCAGTGTTTTTCAGATGTTAAGTAAATTAAGCTAGTTCTTGCATGTCGTTTAGACCTTCAATAAGTCACGCTTTTTTTCTCGGAGGGGCGTTGTGACGGGTGCTTACGCGTTTCACTAACCTTCTCTCAAAATCTTTTAAGATTGTATTTATTTTAACCAATCCCCGCTGAGAGCTAAAAGTGTGACTTATGCAAATAAGATAGTTTCGGGTTTAGCGAGTTCGAAAGAGATATAAAAGGGAGGAATGAAATGAAGAGATGAGGATGACTACGTGTTTTGATAGAGGAGTTAACTACGAGATTGATTAAGAAGGTGATTCTAGGAGATTAGTTTAACTAAGTGAAGTTTGTTAGCTGAAGGAAGATTATTGAAAAAGCTTCTTTAATTCGGTTTGGACGTAACTGAAGATATCAAGGATTGAAGTCGCTCTATAGATCCTTCAAGTAGTCAAGAATCCTGTCTTAAAGAGATATCAGGTCTGTGATTTTCCTAAATTAAGTTATAAATGCGTAGTTTGATTGTATGCGTTATCCGCCGGGGTTTCAGTTAGCGTTCCGTCGTTCATAATCGAATTCTGAGCTCACTCCACTGTAATTTGTTGTTCTTAAAGTTTGATTAATATTTGTGTATTTCTATCATAAGGATTAATAAATAATAGTGATTTATTATTTACGTAGTCGTTAATTATGAATCCAACATACCCAAATTTAGATAATGTGCAAAGGGGAGTTAATAATCATAGGGGTAGTGAGAGACTACGACATATTGAAAATAAAAGTCTTGGTCACAACTACATGATCAAAATAAAATAGTCATTTTTTTATCCGTAGTTCTTTTACAAAAAAATAAAAATTGTAACATATTTGTGTGATATTGATTAAAATATCTGTTTTTCAGAGTTTGACTGCGTGGTATAAACCTATCACACACGCACACAGAGAGAGAGAGAGAGAGAGATGTGCAAATTTTTTTACTATTTATAATAAATATGCATTTATATTGGTGTTTGTACAGTATGTAGAAGATTTATCATTATATATTCGATGTATTTTATATCATTATATTTATGTTTACATAAATATAAAAGTCTATAAGACTCATGTATATTGACATTATCCTGCTTATAAGTCCTGAATAAATTTGTTGCATGAGTTACTTACCAATATTGACCCAAGAAAAGTATTTGGATCAATTATATATTTATCGCGAAGAGAAGTACAGAAAATCTTTTTCAAAATTATTGTTAAGGGGTTAATGGGCCAAAATCACTGATATTTTTGAGATAAGATTGTCCTGGTAAAACAATGCCATAATTAGTTAATTAAATTTTTTGTAAGTAGTAGAAAGTGTGATTTTGATTAGAATGGAACTCAATTTATTCATAATAAATTTTGGTAACTTGTTGATGTAATAATGATTTTAATCTTTATTAATATATTTTCATACGTTTAATTTCAGAGAGAATTCTGTATCTTTTTTTTTTTCTGATGTTGTTTTATCTTCCATTTTTTTTAAAGCATAAATATAATTATATGTAAAGGGTTACTTTTCATTCATATTAGTGATAACAAAATAACATAGAGAGAGAGTACATTTCTTCAAATAAGTTTTAAGGTTGCAAGAAATGGAACTGGAGTATTTAACGTTAAACATAAATACCTGGTCAAGAGACATAACTGGTAGAAATTGTGAATGGAAATTTTATCTAACTATTCATTTATATATATATATATATATATATACATATTGTGTAGAATTTTTTCTATCTTATTTGTAATCCTTGTGTTGTTAAAATAAAATGCATTTCCATCCATAGATAAATATCATGAATAAATATAATGGATATTGTTTATAAATATGAGATAAACAATAGTTTAAAAAAGTAAATTTTTAAAAATTTTTTTACAAGTTTAACTTATATTTTGGAGCCATCTACTGTTTATAGATAAATCATACTATTATTTTTTATAAATTATATGTAATTCAATAAGAAGAAAAATATATTTAAGACTAAAGATAATTAAATTGAATTTCTGATTATTATTGCACCTTTTCTGAGGAAACATTCCCGTAATATTGTATTATAATTTTTAAAAAGTAGATCAACATGTTAAAGGAACTTTATACAAAGTCAATTAAAAAAAGTATTCAATTTGTCATAAAAAATTGTAATGCAAACTCTTTTAATATAGTTCATACTAGCATTAATAAGATTAATTTTTGATCCAAGTGTCGCATACCCATGCATTATATTTTGTAACCCAGATATAAAAGGGCAATTTCCAATAGAAAACTATTCAGTTCGGCAAAACATTGTACTAACGAGTAAAATTACAAACATATGTTTATTTAGTGCATGGTTTTTTTCCAGAAAAGTTACAATTTTTTGCAATTTCTTTTTCGATACTTAATATAACAAGGGTATTTAAGCATTCTGTACATATGCATGACTGAAGGTAACTCTTTATTAATTGTAATGTGCTTAAAGAGCACTTGCTATAGTGACTGCAACTTAGAGGAAAATATTAAAACATTTAATATATGTAGAAATAACTCATTATAATCATTTGGTAAATTATTAGCCCTGATTATGAACTTTATATAAAATTAAATAACTCATAATAATGGATAATCACATTACAATGAATATATCCTGAAAATTATTTATTAATATGAGTCATTTCTTTAACTAAAAAATGAAATAGTATTTTCTTTTATTACTTTAGACAATCATTTCTAAAAAAATTCCAAACATTTTTAAAGAATAATTACTAAGTAAATCAGACAGTCAAAGATGGAGAATGTTGTTTTATTAGAAAAATTTCAAATATCTTTAAATTCTCCATAATATTGTAAAACACAACATATATATAAAGTATTTATATGCAATACATTGTAAAAATAAAATTCATTTTCATCCAGTAACTGTTCCACAGTAAAATAAAATATTCATTCGAATTTTAAGTGTAGGTAGGCAAACTTGATGTAAATATAGTGTTAAATAATTCATTTTCATCACAGGATAAATACCATATCAACTCTAATATTTTATGTACAAAATGGGGGGGGGGGCGATGGAAAAAAATACACTTTCACCAAAAGATAATTATCTACACTTATCTAAAACTTTCATATTACCTAATATTCTATAAACACAGGCTTCAAGAAACAAACGTTTTTGCAAGTTTAACATGTACTTCAAAAAAACATGAAAACAACAAATCATCAAATTAAATTTGATCATTTCTAAAAAGTGTTGCCTTTTGCGATGGTATCATTCCCCTTAAGAATATTTTATTTTAATTTAAAGAAAGAAATGACATCAATTTTTAATAGTAAATTATAATTATTAGTAATTTAGAAATCAACAATTTATGAAATGTAAAAATCAAAGAAAAATTTATTTAATTTTTGTAAACATTCCTTTCACAAATTATCATCAAATTGTTGTACTTCAGAATAAATATTTTCTCTTGACTTTGAATTATAAATTAAAATTATAAACAGACATTTTTTTATATTAACTTAACTGACACTGTATTTGATAATAATAGTGAGTTCTTTTTAAGGAAATGATACAATTGTTACTCGGTAGTCAAACAGTTTGAACTTTTTTAAAAGAAGTTGTATTGATCCTATATACTGTAAGTCATTCTTGCGCAAAAATATATAATTAAAAACTACTAAATTAACTAAGAATTAAAATAACTATTAGCTGTGTACAGGTGCAAGGATCCAACCTAAATAAATATACCAGCTAACACTATTTGAAGCAGATGAAAACCTAATTATACAAATAAATTAGAATAAAACAAAAAGTATATCAAAGAGTTGTTGAGAGTTTTTCCTAACAAATATATACACCAGAATAATGCATAAAATACAATGATATCATATATTTTAATTAGATAAAATTAATGCACAAGAATGTCAACAACTTACGTATCTGCTCTAACACCGTAATAAATAACGCGTGCAAATATTGCCACTGTTGTCACGTGATTCCCCGCTTGGCGTCATTCAGACGTGAATTTTCTCCATAACATTCTTGGTTACACCACTGCATCACTGGCACCAAGATAAAAACAGCTTTGATCGGAGAACACAACACATAACCCCTCTACTCCACTCTCTAGTAATCTTTAGCCTGACATCACTGATAAGTCACAGATATCAGTGGTTTGGATCAGGGAATAGTATGAACTGTGTCATTCTCATGACGAAAAAAATGTCATTTCTGTTGTAAATGCGCTGCGATGTTCCACTGAGATGTGTTGAATACTGCGTTCTTCTCTGTCAGTGGTGCCCCATGCGTAGATGGATTTCTTGAAGTATTGCATTTCCGAGACCTCTGCTGTCTAAAATCATGCTCTACGGCTGCATTCCTACCAAGCCTTTCTGCAATATCGTTTAAAGAAAATCTCATTTTTCTTAAAGCTCTATACTACTTCGTTCGAACTCAGCAAGCTGCTGATAATGGCTTTACGCCTTTTAAAAATCAGTTTGGACTGACTACGTCAAAATTCAACTATAAACACTCACGAACTTTATAGTGCTTATTTCAAGCACAAATAATTCATGCCCTCATAATAGCACAACTAGTATGTACAACTACTTATGCGTATAACGCGAAATTTGAATTAAAAGTCCTCTTTCAGATGTATAAACACGTTTATCAAATTTCATTGATACAGCACAACTCCTTTTTTTGTGATAGAAATTTCCTTTCCATCAGTGTATTTTACTAATGAAGATAAGTGAAACAAGATGAAGTTATGTGATAAAAGATATGTCAAGTTCAAAGCAAACTATTTCATGCTAGTTGAATTTAAGCTTTAATAGCACAAAAAAATCAATAAAAGAGACCTGCCTAAAATCGATGATACGAATGAGTGAAAAAACACCACAATGCTGGATTCAACTTCCTTTTTGAAACAGATCGACAAATATGAAACTTAAAAATTACCATGATTTGGGAATACCATACTTCAGAGAATAAATGCTACTAGCAAATGATTGCAATAATTTGAGGGTGAATTATTAAAAGGATCTAGTACACTCAAATCTTTAGATAATTATATCCCAAATTTCATAAATGAATTTGGAAAAATGGCACAAGTAGCAACCGATTTATTAGGGCTGTCGTCTGAAGAGGAAGCTGGATAAGCTCGAAGGCAGCAAAAGAGAGGAATTATTTTTAGTGAAATTAAAGAAGTCCGCCATGAATTTTTTGAAGGAAGGATAAATTTCACATGGGAATTTATTTTCAGTCATACGCGATAGGGCAAGAGCAGAACTACCCCGAAGACATGCTATAACAAAGTGTAAAGTGTTTATAATAGTTTCATTCAAGAAAATGTTACAAACACTTAACTGCTTTTTTTAAAGAGAGATTATTGCCTGAGATTAAAAAGAAAGCTACAAAAATACTAAAGGATACTTTCAAAGACGATATTGACTCTTTAAATTTTGATGAAATGAATTGGATCAGTTTTTACTATTTTTAAAAGAAAACAGAGATACACAATGAAGACTTTCACTAGAAATTTATTGAGTTACAAGTGAAATCCTAATGTAGAGAACCTCTTGAAAATATTTTTAACAACACCAATATCGAATGCATCTGTTGAGAGATCTTTTTTGAGTTTTAAAGCCAGTTAAAATTATTTAAGACGTACAATGGGAGAGAAGGCAAATTGAACAAAATAACCATATTAAACATGGAACAAGATGTTTTTGACAAAAAAGATACGGCAAAAATAATTGTTGCTCGCATCTAAGTATAAATTGAATCTATACTGACTAGGATAATCTTCCTTCCGACCCCCCCCCCACCCCCAAAGGAGACTTACAATACAACCAGTTGTTTCAAACTGATAATAACATCTACGACCGTTATTATCGTTTGGAGAATGACAACCTAACTTAATACGGAACGTTAGTTGCACAGTAATACCATATTCTGTTTTTGCAAATTGGAGAACACGAAATGCTTTTTGTTCACTAGTCGCCATTTTTCTTCTAACGCTCTGATCGGCAAGAAAGGGTTAGCGTACTGTTACGAACTTTGTGTAAAATAGTGCAAATAATCTGAATTTGGATGTGTAATTTATTTACATTACTCTATGCAATATTTATTTTATGTTAAAATTGTAATATCCATAAGCAACACGGTCCCTTAGGTTATAATGGCGATTCAAAGGTAACTTGGCGAAATCTTGGCGATATAGGCAAATTGGCATCATTTTTGGCAACTTGACGACCAGCTTGGCAACTTTGGCAACCATATTGGTGACCATTTTTGGCATGTTCGGGACCCTCTGGATTCTTCTAGAAATTCGCGGATTTTTCTCGAAGTATCCGCGACGGATATAAATAGAGAGGTGCTCGCCGAGTGGAGTCAGGAGGCATTATTAAAAAACTGCAGAACAGAAAAGCTTCTGGTTCCGATCAAATTTCTAACATAGCTCTTAAATATTCAACTTTAAATGCAATTACACATTTGACTTACAAAAAATGCCTCATTAAAAATCCCTTTCCTAAACAGTGGAAGCAAACAAATGTAATCAGTCTGGCCAAGCCAGGGTAAAATCACAATTCACTTTTGGCTAATAAACCAATTAGTTTAATTAACACCACTGCTAAGATTTTTGAAAGAATAATCTTAACTAAAATGAAATCCTACTGCAAAGCCATAGATTGTATTCCCCGGAACAATGCGGGTTCCGAGAGGGCCCTTCAACGCTACACTAACTTATACGAGTTACAAACAAAATTAATGAAGGTTTTGATAGAGAAAATTATACACTGTTGGTGTCTTTCTTGATGTAAGAGGGCATTTGACAAGATGTGGCATGATGGCCTCACATACTCATTAATTAAACTGTAGTTCCCTGATTATTTAGTTAAAATAATACATGATTTTTTGCACAATCGATTCATTAGGGTTCGTGTAAATAACTCATATTTTAATCACGGGACTTGCCTTTTTGGTGTCCCGCAGGGTTCTGTACTTTCTCCATACTTGTACAACATTTACATGCATGACTTTCCACTGCACTCCCCTGTCAGTACCTGCCTGTTCGCGTATGATTCCGCCGTGTTGTCAAAGGGCGTTCAACTCAAATACACACTTAAAACTGTTCAAATTTTTTTAGATAAACTCGAATTTTGGCTAGACGATTGGAGAATTGCTATTAATGTAAACAAAACAAAAGCAATTATTTTCAGGAAATAGGGAGTCATCGACCCGCCTTTCCACCTCACTCTCTTTGATGACAACATTCAGTGGGTCTCGGTGGTCCGTTACCTGGGTTTATACTTAGAGAGCCGCTTGACTCACCAAAAAAAATATCGACTATTTAGCCGAAAAACTCTGGAATAGAATTCATTTAGCCACCTCCCTCATTGGGAGAGGGTAACCGCTATCTCTAGAAAATAAAGTAATTTTATACAAGCAAGTTTTGCGCACAGTGATAACCTAAGTGGCCCCCATCTGGGGGGCCGTAGCCACCACTCACATGAAGAAAATTCAAGTCCTTCAAAATAAACTGCTTCGCATCATAACAAACGCACCCTGGTACCAGAGGTGGATTAAGCTAGTTGGAGGCCCCTGGTGGTAAAAGGTTTGGGGCCCCCTGGGCTGAAAAGTCAAAAAACTTAAATAGTGAAAAAATTCGCTGACCTTAAATTCTCAAAATGAAATGTATAGCTAAAAAAAAATTAAACTATTTTAAAGAATTAAAAAAAAACCTTATTTAAAAGCTTAAAATTTTGCTATTCAACTTTACGTCTTGATTTTTCTTGGGCGAATTCATCGATTATTTTTGCAGTATCTATTTGGTCCAAAACATCTTGTTCTATATATAAAATGGCCATGCTGTTCAGTTTGTCTTCTCCCATACTACTTCTTAAATAATTTTTAACGCGCTTTAAAACCGAAAAAGATCTCTCACTTGATGTATTTGATATCGGTATAGTTAAAAATATTTTTAAAGGTATCTCGACATTAGGGAAAGTCGAGACCATTTATTTTGCAACTCGATAAATTTCTATTGGAGTGTTCATAGTATCTTTGTTTTCTTTTAAAAATAGCAAAAACTTATCCAATTCATCGTCAAAATTAAGCGGTTCAATATCGTCTTTGTAAATATCCTTTAATTTTTGTACAGCTTTCTTCTTAATTTCAGAAAACCTCTCCTCAAAAAATACAAAAATGTGTTGTATAACAGTTTCATATATTCCAGCTCTTCGGGATAGTTCTGCACTTGTCCTATCGCATATGACATAGAATGAGTTGAACAAGAAATTTTCCCTATTTTCAAATTCATGACCTTCGTTAGTTTCACCGAAAATAATTTTTCTCTTTCGCTGCCTGCAAGCTTGTCCAACTTCCTTTTCAAATGAGAGCCCTGATAAAGCAGTTGCTTCTTGTTCTACTTTTCCAAATGAATTCCTGAAATTTTGTATACAATTTTCTAAAGATATCAGTAGATTAGATCCTTTTAATAGCTCACACCCAACTGATTGTAATGCTTTGCTAGTAGCACTCACCCTCTGGAGTATGGTATCCCAAATCACGGTCATTAGGGAAGTTTCATACTTCCCCATCTATTTCAAAAGAGAAGTTGCCTCTAGTATTGTGATTTTCTCCTCATTTGTATCACGAATTTCAGCCCGGGGCTCTTCTATGTGTGTATAACCAACTCTTATAGCTCGTAAGGCATCTGCTCTTGCTGACCATCGTGTATCTGAAACTTTTTTTCACAGATATTGCATGTTTACTCCTTTCCAGATTTTTATTTAAAATTAGCCAGCGATGGGTTGACACAGAAAAAAAATTGAATAATTTCTGTACAAGCATAAAATATTTAATTGCATCGCTACAACTTTCTGCTGCTAAATTTCCTACTAAATTTAAGGAATGAATGGCACAAGGAATATAAACTGCGCTTGAACTGTGTGCTTTAATACGTGCCTGTAGATCTGAGTACCACCTAGACATATTAGACACATTATCAAATGTCCCTCTGCAATTTTTAATATGTAGTCGAAATTTAGAGCTAAAATTTCTAAAGCATTTAAATTTTTTTTCCAAACTGTCATAAAATAACATTTCATCTTTTTTCAAATTTTCTGTGATAGAATTATGAAATTTCTGATTTAATACACACATATTTTGTTTAATTCTTTTATTCTTTACAGAAATCATAGCTTAATTTCTAGAACAAAACGTAACTTAGCTTCCGCGGATTACTTATAATCAAAATTATTAAAATATCTCAACCAAAAGTAAGCTTTCAAAAACTCTAAAAGTTTTCTTTTAAAAAACTGTGGGATTTTTTGGAAAAACAATTATAATACTCTTGATTTTTGTAAAGTTTCCTTTTAAAGTTTCTATACATAAGTTAATAAAACATTAACTGAATACAAATGTTTTTTACACATTCTGTAGTTTAGTATTATTACTATACTTGTTTGTTTTTTCAAAAATCTTAATACTTGTGACTAAACAGAACAATAAAACATTTCCAAAATAATTTGAAATTTCTAAGATAACTCAAAACTGTTTGACAAACGCCACAATATCACAAAATAAATCTACAATTTTTCAACAAAAGTTATATCTTAAATACATTCAAAGTTCCCTCACTCAAAATTAAACAATCTTACTATATATTGAATAACTTTTCACATTTCTATTTTGTTTGAAATTACTCTCTCTCTCTCTTATCTACTTTATAAATTGTATTTATCATATTTTTATTTCTGTAATACATTTTGCTACCACTTTAAACAATTTTAAATTAGGAGCAATTAAAAAATAGTACCTATATTTTTCAACATTATTGTTTTGTAAAAATAAACATTTCATTAAATGCTTTTTATAAGAAATTTCTGCTATAGTTTTGGCATTGTTGCCTTTTTTAAAGATTTTAAATATAGTTACAGATGAATTTTGATTAACTTCATTAGAACTTTGAATAACTTCATTATTTATTTAAAGAAATTATGCATTTTAAAGTAATTATACAACTATTATGTATTTTTATAATTAGTTATACGCCTTTTTAATTATTAGATTGCATTGAATATAATTTTAAATTGTCTGGACAAAAGATCTTAATCAACAAAGTATCGCCAGTAAATCACTCTTAAAATGGCAATAAATACAAAAAGAAAAAAATAATTTGTGCTTTTCAAATTTAATCCTACAAAATAAAGGTTCCCTTAGCAGTTTTAAAGTATCTTAGAAAAATTATGTGTTTATTTCACGTTACTTGAATAAAAAGAAAGAAAAGTGTATTTTTAAGTAAACTTAATATATTTTCTTTCTTTGAAAATTCTTTTAACAGTTTGAAGCAATTTTAATTAAATATTTAGAAATTATAGATTGGCTCATATATTACTAAACAAAATTATCGTAATCCTTTAGGATTACAAACAAAAAATTAACGCAATAAATATAATAACGTTTTTATTTCAATTTCGATTTATTGTTAGGATTCTTTTAAGTATGGTAAATAATTAATGGATGTACTCAAAATCTCATTAATGTTTTGTATTTTAAATGAACTACTATCGCTTTTTATAACTGACTCAAGAAATTATTTTTATACGAGAGGCAAATAATATTTTTTCATTTGAATAACAATGCCAATCGAAAATGTTTTAAGATTCAAGCTACGAAAACCCATTTAAATATGTTAATCATCATGAAAATGTTCTAAGAAACTAATGACACAGTTATTTATATTTATGTATGTAATATGTGAAAAATAAATAAATAAAATAGTAATGACACGCAAATGCGACAAAATATTTTTCTTCACTTTATTTTACGCAATGATTAAAATACCTGCGCATTAAATCTTAAAAATCAAAAAAGAATTTGAAAATGAAAATATAGTTACCTTTTTTTGTTGTTTAAACACGGTTCTCCGATTTGTCTGTATAAGCGCAGGAAGCTAAAAGAAATTAGTTCGAAAATCAAATTGACACAAAATTTCCTCAGTTTTCTTCGAAAAGGGGTCTTTTTCTCAGGGTCTTTCGGTCCCATTCTTTTCATTCGTCCTTAAGCCTGCCTTAAATCTTGATCGTGTTTTTCCCGATCCTGCTTTTGTCCAATGTACCGAAATTCTACTTTAGCGCGCCCCCCTTCCCCCAGAGGACCAACGTTGAAAACTCATTTTGATACTCCTTAAAAAAAATAATTAACTATAGACTGGAGGGTGACGGAAGACTTCTGACGCTTATGGTCCTAGCTTTTCTCGAAACGGGTAGCAGTTATCGAGCCCTTGCTCACCATAAATGCTTATTCAGTCTTTTGGTTGTTATAGAAATAAAAGAGAACCGGTATAAATAAAATATAATATTCACTTTCACTGGACTATCTCTGAAAAAATTCTGACTAAGGGCCAAGCCTTCCTGTAGCTTCTTAGGGCGATGTTTATTACAGTCAATCAATCAATAGACGAAGGGGTTATTCTCATTTACAGGCAAATAACATTCTGAATGGATTTTTTCCATCATAAGTGTTATCTGTATTTCACTTCAAACGATCTTTCTGTGGATAGGCTTTGAATGAGAAGTTTTTCCTACATTCAAAGATTACACCACTCCTTGTCTTCTCATTATTTTGAGTAATTTTACCAGCTTTTAAACTTTTCTTATTGCGTTACCTGAGATTCAGAATTCACACGGAAAACTTATATCGTTTTAAGCCAGTGGCATACTATTTTATAAACGTAAAATAGCTGGTAAAATGTTATCAATGATAAAAGTCAATTGATAACATTTTACGACTTTTTGCTTACTCATGTAAGGGGCCCCTGTAGCTAGGAGCTTTTATTTTCGATGACGTAATATCGCCAGATGATATGTATAAATTATAGCAATGTAATGTGTGTTTTTTATGTCAGAAAGTATTTTGCTTTACTTCATGTCAGTAAACTTTTTTAAATCTTCTATTTTCCATATGCTCGGGCCCCCCTCGTAGGGTTATCACGCTTCCCTCTCGGGGGAGGTGCATCCCACAGTTTGAGAAACGCTTCTCTACAGTTTTTTTTCGAAAAATTACTTTCATCTATTTCACTATTTGATTCATTCATCAATTTAAAGAAATTTCAATCTCACTTAAATATTTCGCTGTTTCTGTCTTGCTGACTGAAATAAAACAAATGCTAAATTGCAAAATACTTCAATCCAGTGCCGTATTACTCGTTAGGAGGAGTAGGCAATTGCCTATGGGCCCACTGCTTTTTAGGGGCCCACAAAAGCGTGTTCTGTTTTCTGTTAGAGCTCCAAAAACAGGCTAAGGGGCCCGAGAACTCGACTGTCTAGGGGCCTCCATTTCGTTTAATCCGACACTGCTTCGATCTCTTTCCCCACATTCTCAAAATATAAACACAAAAATTCAGATAACAATAAATCACGAACCTTCAAATATTAAATTCTTTCAAAAGAACTAAACATTGGTAGTTGTTTATAGTCTGATATCTGGGATCATTGTTTTAATATAAGAAATCTGGGATCAACTTTTTAAAAACTTGGAACCGAAAACATATATTAAAGACCAAAGTTCATAAAAACATTTTTTTTTAAAAAAAAGCAAAAAACAAACGGATTTTAACTGCAATTACATGCAATATATGACGGCAACACTAATTGTTATACGATTCAAATCGTGGGTAATCATTGGGTTTGCAATTTCAGTACAAGATTTTTTTGGTGCACGTTGAACTTATAACTGAAGTCTATCGGCTTGGGGCCCCTGCTTGTGCTCGGGGCCCCTGGAGACCGCCAGCCGCTGAATCCGCCTCTGCCTGGTACGTTCTAAATGATGTGATACATAACGATCTACACTTGGAGCCGATTTCTAAATACATCACTAAGCTATTTAGAATAATTTTTCTGTCCATCGAAACACACGAAAACCCAATCACCAGAGCACAGACATTCTTCACGTATTTGCATTCTAAAATTAATTATGCATACTCTAGCACGAAGTGGAGAAATCCGCTCCGCCCACCCTAACACTACATTTAACCCCTTTCAAACTCTTGAACAACACAAACAGCTTCGAACTGCATTCCGACAAAGTTTAAGGGGAGAGAAATCAAAGACCCTCCTCCTGTTGATTGCTGACGCAGTCCACCGTCCTTCCTTTCCTGCGTCCTGCGCTTCCTCCCTTCTCTCCCGCTGGTACGTGCCGCCCTCGCGGGCTGCCTCGCTTGTGAGCACTTCCTCCCCCCCCCAAGCCGGGATCCTCTTGATTCGTATTTTGATTCTCCGTCATGGATTGAACTTTTTCGCCCAATCTACTGGGTAAAAGGGCTGCGAGCTGCCGCCCACATCAAATCTAATTTACGTACGTAGTGGAATCAGTCTGGTTTTGACTAGGGATTAGTAAACTTGCCTTGACCGTGAATGTTAGCTCGGCTGTTCAATAGGACGAGCGGTGCTGGTGGACAATCTTTTATATACATGTATGCAATACAATGCCTCCAACCTGTCCATGGACAGCAGGATACCTTCGCTGAGCAGAAAATGCATCCATCCACACAACAAAACAGTGGTTTAAAAATGTCCATGAATATTTTAAGGCCTTTGAAGAGCAACAGAGGCTTCCATACGACAAGGCGGTCCTTGAGACCTCTCGTTGGGCATCCGTATAGCTTTAGGGAGCAATACAGAGAGAAAAGTATTGTTTTTAACACACCCCTCTCCCCGCAACCGTGGATTTTGTTTTCCAGCAGTCCAGCACACGCCATGTCTCTTTAGACTACAAAGCAATGCTTCAAACCTGTGAATGGACCTCCTAAGACATTTCAAGACGCAATGGATCCCTTTAAGAAACAAGGAAATTGCCCAAGGACGCTCATTCGAAAATGTCTTTATACTAAAGCACTACCGGGTCTTAGGATCAGAGTGCCCAGATTTGATATCAGGGGGCAACCTTTTCGGAGCCATCCCTGCCACAGTCCCATTCATTATTCAACAAAGCTGTGTTTTTAATCTGTCACTGGACAACAGAGGAACTTTTCAGGATAACAAAGCTGTTTTTTTAATCTGTCACTGGACAACAGAGGACCTTTTCAGGATAACATTGCAGTGTTTTAAATCCCCTGGACACAATGGAATTGGTTTTCCAACAGTGCATGTCTCTTTCCTCAACAATGCAATGCCTCCAACCTGTCCATAGACAGCAGGATACCTTCGCTGAGCAGAAAATGCATCCAACCACACAACAAAACAGTGGTTTAAAAATGTCCATGAATATTTTAAGGACTTTGACGAGCAACACATTCTTCCATACGACAAGGCGGTCCTTGAGACCTCTCGTTGGGCATCCGTATAGCTTTAGGGAACAATACAGAGAGAAAAGTATTGTTTTTACACCCCCCCCTCTCCCCGCCATCGTGGATTTCGTTTTCCAGCAGTTCAGCACACGCCATGTCTCTTTAGACCACAAAGCAATGCTTCAAACCTGTCAATGGACCTCCTAAGACATTTCAAGACGCAAAATGGATCCCTTTACGAAACAAGGAAACTGCCCAAGGACGCTCATTCGAAAAAGTCCTTATACTAAAGCACTACCTGGTCATAGGATCAGTGTGCCCAGATTTGATATCAGGGGGCAAACTTTTCGGAGCAGTCCCATTCATTATTCAACATAGCTGTTTTTTTAATCTGTCACTGGACAACAGAGGACATTTTCAGTATAACAAAGCTGTGTTTTTAATCTTTCACTGGACAACAGAGGACCTTTTCAGGATAACAATGCAGTGTTTTAAATACCCTGGACACAATGGAGTTGGTTTTCCAACAGTGCATGTCTCTTTACTCAACAATACAATGCCTCCCACCTGTTCATAGACAGAAGGATACCTTCGCTGAGCAGAAAATGCATCCATCCACACAACAAAACAGTGGTTTAAAAATGTCCATGAATATTTTAAGGACTTTGACGAGCAACACATTCTTCCATACGACAAGGCGGTCCTTGAGACCTCTTGATGGGCATCCGTATAGCTTTAGGGAACAATACAGAGAGAAAAGTATTGTTTTTACCCCCCCCCTCTCCCCGCCACCGTGGATTCCGTTTTCCAGCAGTTCAGCACACGCCATGTCTCTTTAGACCACAAAGCAATGCTTCAAAACTGTCAATGGACCTCCTAAGATATTTCAAGACGCAATGCATTCTTTTACGAAACAAGGAAACTGCCTAAGGGCGCTCATTCGAAAAAGTCCTTATACTAAAGCACTAAAGGTTTTAGGATCAGAGTGCCCAGATTTGATATCAGGGGGCAACATTTCTGAGCCATCCTTGCCACAGTCCCATTCATTATTCAACAAAGCTGTTTTTTTAATCTGTCACTGGACAACAGAGGAACTTTTCAGGATAACAAAGCTGTTTTTTTAATCTGTCAATGGACAACAGAGGACCTTTTCAGGATAACATTGCAGTGTTTTAAATCCCCTGGACACAATGGAATTGGTTTTCCAACAGTGCATGTCTCTTTCCTCAACAATGCAATGCCTCCAACCTGTCCATAGACAGCAGGATACCTTCGCTGAGCAGAAAATGCATCCAACCACACAACAAAACAGTGGTTTAAAAATGTCCATGAATATTTTAAGGACTTTGACGAGCAACACATTCTTCCATACGACAAGGCGGTCCTTGAGACCTCTCGTAGGGCATCCGTATAGCTTTAGGGAACAATACAGAAAGAAAAGTATTGTTTTTACACCCCCCCCTCTCCCCGCCACCGTGGATTTCGTTTTCCAGCAGTTCAGCACACGCCATGTCTCTTTAGACCACAAAGCAATGCTTCAAACCTGTCAATGGACCTCCTAAGATATTTCAAGACGCAATGGATCCTTTTATTAAACAAGGAAACTGCCCAAGGACGCTCATTCGAAAAAGTCCTTATACTAAAGCAGTACCTGGTCTTAGGATCAGAGTGCTCAGATTTGATATCAGGGGGCAACATTTCTGAGCCATCCCTGCCACAGTCACATTCATTATTCAACAAAGCTGTGTTTTTAATCTGTCACTGGACAACAGAGGAACTTTTCAGGATAACAAAGCTGTGTTTTTAATCTGTCACTGGACAACAGAGGACCTTTTCAGGATAACATTGCAGTGTTTTAAATCCCCTGGACACATTGGAATTCGTTTTCCAACAGTGCATGTTTCTTTACTCAACAATACAATGCCTCCAACCTGTCCATAGACAGCAGGATACCTTGGCTGAGCAGAAAATGCATCCATCCACACAACAAAACAGTGGTTTAAAAATGTCCATGAATATTTTAAGGACTTTGACGAGCAACACATTCTTCCATACGACAAGGCGGTCCATGAGACCTCTCGATGGGCATCCGTATAGCTTTAGGGAACAATACAGAGAGAAAAGTATTGTTTTAACCCCCCCTCTCCCCGCCACCATGTATTTCGTTTTCCAGCAGTCCAACACACGCCATGTCTCTTTAGACTACAAAGCAATGGATTCAAACCTTTCAATGGACCTCCTAAGACATTTCAAGACGCAATGGATCCCTTTACGAAACAAGGAAACTTCCCAAGGACGCTCATTCGAAAAAGTCCTTATACTACAGCACTACCGGGTCTTAGGATCAGAGTGCCCAGATTTGATATCAGGGGGCAACGTTTTCGGAGCCATTCCTGCCACAGTCCCATTCATTATTCAACAAATCTGTGTTTTTAATCTGTCACTGGACAACAGAGGACCTTTTCAGGATAACATAGCTGTGTTTTTAATCTGTCACTGGACAACAGAGGACCTTTTCAGGATAACATTGCAGTGTTTTAAATCCCCTGGACACATTGGAATTGGTTTTCCAACAGTGCATGTCTCTTTACTCAACAATACAATGCCAACTGTCCATAGACAGCAGATACCTTCGTGAGCAGAAAATGCATCCATCCACACAACAAAACAGTGGTTTAAAATGTCCATGAATATTTTAAGGACTTTGACGAGCAACACATTCTTCCATACGACAAGGCGGTCCTTGAGACCTCTCGTGGGCATCCGTATAGCTTTAGGGAAATACAAGAGAAAAGTATGTTTTACCCCCCCCTCTCCCACCACCGTGGATTTCGTTTTCCAGCAGTCAGCACACGCCATGTCTCTTTAGACACAAAGCAATGCTTGAAACCTGTCAATGGACCTCCTAAGACATTTCAAGACGCAATGGATCCTTTACGAAACAAGGAAACTGCCCAAGACGCTCATTCGAAAAAGTCCTTATACTAAAGCCTACCGGGTCTTAGGATCAGCCCAGATTTGATATCAGGGGCAACATTCTGAGCCATCCCTGCCACAGTCCCATTCATTATTCAACAAAGCTGTGTTTTTAATCGTCACTG
>BMAO01001242.1:0-18515 GCA_019973975.1 Trichonephila clavata
CAAATGAGCGTCAATAATTGTCATAAACGTTTTGTTTATTTCAGAAACAATTTAAATTAAAAAGTATAAACACAGTTCGCATGAACAGAGCTTGCTGCAGTGATGATTAAATAAACTTAAACTACACAGAAATATCTTGGACAAAAATAAATCAAAATACGCTTCTCTCGGCCATTGAAGCTTTTAAAACAGTCCTGGACTTCAGCCAACATTACAAAGAATGCTTTTAATATGACTTGGAATCAACGATACAACCTTCCTATTTATCGATTTTCAATTATGTTCAGTTCCCACACTAATTCTAATAAAATAAATGCACTTCTCTCTCTCAAATAGTTTTATCTTTCAAAATGTTACAAATATCTTTAAGGCTTGATAAGTGTTTTACCACTTAAGATTTACATTAATCATAATGGTTTCGGATCTTGCAATTTTGCGAACATTAATTACAATAAACAAAAAAGAGGTACCGATAGTTTTTTCCCCACTAATTTCTTCGCATTATGGGTTTTGAGAGTTTTGAGGCCTATTTAATTTTGCCAGAAGCAGAGTCCGTTAATCTATACGAATGTCTGCGTTAGTGTTAAGAGTTAATTTTACTTATCCTTGATATTACAAAGTTTTGCTTGTTATATTTTAACCTAGAACTTAAAATATTCTCGCAAATAGTTAAATAACCTTAATAAAAAAATTTTAATTTGGTTTTTTTAATATTTGCTTCAGTAATTTAATATTATTAATGATATATTATGAAGTCGAATGTAATCAAAAGGAAAGCAAAGGTTCTATTGTATAAAAATCTTTTTGTGAAACTTGGTCCATTTCTCGAAAAGACTAGAACATGATAAATATCTACGAACGGAAGGTTTTAAAAATTATTTCAGGTGGAATTCAAGAAAATAGCAAGTGGAAAAAAGATCAAATTTAACTTTACTAACTTAACTAAGAATCCGACGTCGTTAAGCGAAAAGTAGAGTGAATTAAATGGGCAGGCCACGCTGTCAGAATGGAAGAAGACACCACTAAAAAAATCTTCAATGCATAACTAATTGATACACGGAGAAAAGGCATGCCAAACACAATATGGAATGATGGTTTAGAAAAAGACCTCCTAGTTTTGAGAATTAAAAATTATAGAACACTAGCAGGGAAAAGACTGGTCTGGAAAAGGTTTCCTGAAAATGCCAAGACCCATTGAGAAATGAAGTTGAGCCACTGAGCAAGTAAGGAAGGAAGGAACTGAAATATTCAAAGTAAAGTTGAGCATTTCGATCAATAACGGAGATTATATTTTTCTAAAATAGATTGAATTTTTTAATAATATAATGTGTGTGTTAGGATTTAAGTTTTTTCCCCCCTAAAAAAGTAAATGATGTATAATACACAAAGTCACTCTCCTTAATTTTCAAATAATGCTTAGAAAACCCAAATAGTTGCCTTTATAAATTATATATTTATTATTATTATTATATTTATTTGCACATTCATCTGAAATTAAAATAATTATTTTCTTAATTTTTTTGTATTATCATGATTTTCTACAGGATATTCTTAGAAACATTACATCACATTTGCATATTCCCAGAACAACAGAGGCTATTTCCTGACTAAAAATTGATATTCCTGTCTTACAGAAATCCCTGTTCCCATGGAAGCCGTAGCAGGTGGCAGGTTATCACTCCCTTGTGACATCACCTCTCCCATCGTCGATGATGAGGTCTACTTGGTCCTCTGGTACAAAGACGAGGTGGCCACTCCCATTTACAGTCTCGATGCCCGGCGGGGTCCTCTGGGCAGGCGAGACATGCTACCAACGAACCACTCACAGGAAGGGCCTATTTCAGTTCGATTCCACAACCGGCAGTGCTTCAGATTGATAGGGTGTCCTTGGAGGATGAAGGCCTGTATCGATGCAGAGTGGATTTTAGGAAGGCCAGGACACAACACTCGGCTCTTATCGTTTCCGTCGCCGGTGAGTTTTTATATAGTTATTTATTTTCTTAATACCAAGCGAGTTATGTGAGTCCAATGTGGTATAGTGTGTAATGAACTATAGCAGCTGATTTATCAGCGGTTTTAGCATTGAATAAAAGTCCTCATGATGAAAAGGAAAGAACAGTGAAATGATTTAACACGAAAGTAATGGGACTGAAGTATTTTTTCGTGTTAAAAAATTTTTGTGTTAAAAGATATTGCAAAAAAAAAAATATATCAACAAAATTAAGTTTATTAGAGTACATTTATTTACATAGTAGCTGCTGCTGTATAAGCCGTATCAATGATGCGGGTTCTCCAAGCTTCAGGAGCTATAAAGTGCTTAAGAAAAAAAAATAATAAAACATTGAAAGCCCATCAAAAAGGGCTTCCAAGAAATTTTGATACGGGGACCACTAAGGACTAGCTAATCCATTGTTAGATAGATATGTGTATATGCATGCATTTAAAATATTTTTCCGTTCAGAAATTTACGTAATTTGCTCTTTTTTAAAAAATTATTGTGTAAATGCAGAGTTAGCAATAATACTGCTTTTGATCAACAGCCTACAGAAAATATATCTTTATTTTAAGCGAAATATTAGTTTGCTTTCTCCCTGATATTTTTGTCATTGTGTTTGCAAAAGAGTTCTAATAAATTAGAAAACATAATGCCAACCAAATTAACTGATTTTTACTCACTCTGTGATGTGCTTATCACCAAATTTCAAAGAAAACTTTTCAGATATAAGTATTTTTTTGTGTGGCGGTTGTAGGGATGGAGGGTGAAAGTAGCTTAGATATAAAAATGGCTCCTGTCACAGGCTATTCCCATGGTATTTAAAAGCCAAGTTAACCTCCATTCTACGAAACATGGGAAACGACCTGTCTTTTGTTTCACGCCCCACTTAAATCTAGCCAAGGCGGCTGGTGATTTTTGAATTTTGTCTATTCCCAGAAGAGAAATCTTTTGATTTTTGTTTCTTGTAAAAAGAGGAAAAAAATGCATGGAAATACATAGTAGTTTGTCGGGACCTTTGTATTATTTCGTGTAAACCGTTATTTCGTCTTAATTTTTTTCGCGTTCAAAGTATTTCGCTGGATTTTATTTTCATATTATGCCACACACACACACACGCTTACACTTACACACACACATACACACACATACTGTAGAACTAAATGAATACTACTACCTTTTATTGGCAGCAGAAGCCAGTGGAATAATCTAAAATAATTAAAAAAGAAAACTTGAGGCAACTCCGTCATCAATCGAACCTCTTTCCTTTCTTTTCCCACTTCCTTTGAGTTTACGAAAACTTATTTGTTAATTTTTACTCAAACATCCACTTTAGCAACACAACGGTCAGTGGGTTTTATCTTATACAAAGGATCCCTTCTATAGGGATTGGCCACCGAAATTTATTCTAAAAACAACTGTTATAACTGTAAATATACTTATAAAAAAGAAAACTTATGAGGTGTATGATTTAAAAAAAATGTTGGTTATGGATACGCTTTAATAAAAAATATCAACAAAATTAATTTACTAAAAAATGTAAGCATTTAAATGAATAATATATGAAAATAAATTAATTAAACCTTTTCAACAGCTAATTATATTTTAATATCGCTGGATTGAACCAATTGAAAATAAAAAAAAATCCTCATTTTGTGAAATAAATTAAGCCTGGATATCTTTCTCTTTCCCTTCTTCATAAATTTGGTATAGCTATATTTAGTGGTAAAAAGTACCCTCGTATTTAAATCTCTCAACGTAAGTATAGTTAGCAGCGAAAAGTATGGCTGCATTAATTTAAAGCAGATATAGGCGAAACAATTTAAACCAAGTATAAAAACGGAGTCCTCTTAATGGCCTCATAATTTAGAGAGAGAAGCATGTCAAAGATAATTGCTAGCGCGTTCAAGATTAATTTTGAAACACGATTAAAGGAAAGAAATTTTTCCGATCAATATTCTGAAATTCAATATTTCTACTTGAATGATTCCTAGACATACATTTTAAATGTATACCTATGTATAGTTTATAGTGTTATATTAAATGATACAAAGTTATGTAGATTCATATCGGTTCTAAGTATCATTGGTTGGCGGCTGTTTTTCCGAGTTGTATCAACAACAAAAACACTAGCGATGTTATCTCATAAGGTCCTATCACTACTGAAAGAACAACGAAACTGAAACTACCTTGTTTTTTATGGGCTATGGTCTGTATATCCGATATGGACCCACCGAGACCTAATTATTACTAGAAAGGAATGCGTATAACAAACAATGTACCGTAAAATCCGACGTACAGCACGCACTTTTTAACGCAAAAAATAAGATCGAAATATTAGGGTGCGCGTTATACGCCGGGTATAAAAATGATAGCTTGAAAAATAACAAAAGAGAGAGCATAAAAAAATTACTTCTTCACATATCGGAATATTGTTTATTTAAATGAAATTATATGCCTTATTAACTAAAAGAGTTATAGTTCTAGAAGTATACTATTTTTCAAGTCTCTGATAATACCTCGTATAAATGACTTCAAAACATAAGAGCATTTTATACCAATATTTCAGATTTTTTCGTAAAAAAGGGAGTGCACACGTTGTACGGTGAATATACCTAAAAATTAAAATATGCAGCTCTAAAATATAAGTAAGCATTGTACACCGGATTTTACGGTAATTATTTCTAATCATCATCGTTATTTACATTCTATTCATTAAAAATATTGAAAATCTTTTACAATACGTGAAAAAATTTAAAGAAAAACTTACTAATACTCTAAACCAGTAATTCCCAAAGTGATCTATATAAACCCCCAGGAGTGTATAAAGACCTCCAAGGAGTCTACGTCAGTCGAAATTTAATTTAGAGTCCATGAGGTTTAAGTGGCTATGTGATAATGACTCTCATTAAACTAGAAACGCGGCTTTAACTTTAAAAGAAAATTTTAATCAAGTGTAAACCAAATTTTACCTATATATTTAACAGATATATTTACTAAATTTAATGAGATTAATTTGCATATGAAAGGTAACAGCATAAATTTTATAAAACAAGAATCATTTCAGATCCCCCCCCCCCTGATTTAAGCTAAAGAATTAAATACTGGATGTCTCAAATTTTCTAAATTTGACACAGACAATCTATCAGAATAAGCCCTAATGAAGAAAGTTTAGAAACGGTCGCCAACAATTTTGGCTTTAAAAGTCAAACCTGTAATCTGTTTTCGACTTATGGAATATTGTGAGGGAGTTTTTCATTGCTTTTCCTAGAGTGAAGGAGTTTCCGCACAATTGCCAATGTCGAAAAAAAAAGAAAGAAAAAAACTAGGTGCTACTAAAAGAGGAGATATAAAACTAAATCAGACAATATTGGTACTAAATTTTGAAAATTTCATATTGTACTGCTAGAGATTCATCCCTCCCATTAAAATAATTTGTCTGTTGTTTAGTTTTTTTTATTTAACAGTTTTATTTATTAATTAATTTTAATTTAATTAACATATGCTTTTTAAGTTCTAAACACTATATTTCATTACAATTAGAAATTTAATTCTTTTAAAATAGGAGTTGTAGTACCAGCTGTTAAAAAGAATTTAAGTTGATAAATTTGCAAAAAATCAATATTAAATTAGGCAGGGTCTACACTAAACCAAAAAACATGGCAAGGGGTCTTTGAGACAAAAATGTTTGGGAACCTCTGCTCTAAACCTATGTGTCCCCAAGTGTGGTACACTTACCCCAGACGTACGGGAAGAGTTTGGTTAGGGTATGAGTTGCACAAGAGTTTGGTGGGTATATGAATTGCACGATGCATACCCGCGCCAAATTCTACGTTCTCTTAAGTCACTTGGAATATCATCTCAAATTAAAACTAACAAGCAGGTAACCAAATTAAGACGATTTGTACTCTCATCATAAACAGTTTCTTCCTTCTCATCAATCTAAATAAATTTTATTTATAATATAACATTTATTTATATCTTATTTTTCTTTTCTATTTATTTTGTGTATGTCACAAAAAGGAGAAAAAAATGTATTTTTTAATTTTATTAAAATACATCCATTTTTTGACTACGGGTAATCAGCGTTACAAAAATTACAGAAAGGGTAAACATATGACAAAAGTTTGGGAAACACTGCTCCAAACTAAACGGGGTAGGCCAGCAAAATCTCGGAGATTACACTCGCCAGCTTCATGGTCAACGATGTTGAAACCGAAGTGGAAATTGAAATCCTGATTCCAGGAAAGCCTTAACATATTCAGTGGTGGTAGTTACAGTGCGTTAGAAAATTATTAGCATTAAAGACTTCAAGTATTATGGGGCAGTTAGGAGATAGAGTTACATCCCACATATCATCCTTGTCCAACTGGGATTCAGTATTACGGAGTCACCCGCCAATAGCTTTCTTGTAACTGCAGAACAACCAAACGAATTCAGAGTGTAATTTTTTTAATGCTTTTGTTTGTTACGAATATCAACTTTAGTTAAAAACAAATGTTATTTGAAACAAATAATAAAGTTTAACAAAAAGAATTGTTATATATATATATATATATAACAATTCTTTTTGTTAAACTTTTTTAACAAAAAATAATTAACCAGTCAACCATATATATAAAATTATTTTATATGTAAGCTGGCCTAAGTCAGCAATGTTGATAATACTGTAGCATTCGTTCTTTTATATTTTTATATTTCTCTCTATTATTTTAATTTTTCATATTTACTTTTAAATTATGTTGTCTGGTTATCTTGCAATTTCAATTCTTTTTAATTTTAATCATGGTTATTCATCTCTCTTTTGTAGAAATTTTTTTATTATGAATATATATATATATATATATATATATATATATATATATATACAAGGGGTGATCAAATGAAAAGGTACGAAACGACATAAAAATGAAACAGTTAAATATTTGCATATTCCGCCAAGGGAGAATGTAGCGAGCGATCTCGGGATGCCATTGGAGACTCTGACTGGGATCGGATCATGCGCGGGTGCCCGCATGTGCAGGAGAGAGCAAAGGCTCTTATAAAAAGCGGCGTCCAAATGATGCGAGCACAGAATTACTCGAGCACAGAAAAAGCACTAACTCCGATGTGTACTGTGAGACACTCCGACGCCTACGCAGGTCCATCAAGAACAAAAGACCGGGGCTGCTCACGGAGGGTGTGGTTCTGCTCCATGATAACGCGCGTCCACACGTCTCCAGAGTCACACAAATGAAACTGGACAAGTTCCAATGGGAGACGTTGGACCATCCGTCCTACAGTCCGGACATGTCACCCTGCGATTTCCATGTGTTTGGTCCACTGAAGAAACACCTGAAAGGAAAGCGCTTCAACTCGGACGACGTACTCAAGGACACTGTGAAGGACTGGGTCTCGTCACAGCTACAGGAATTCTGGGAACAAGGAATTCTGCGGCTTGTTCATCAGTGGGATCGTTGAGCTCAGGCCTATGGTGTATATTTTGAATAAAGTCTATATTTGTACCCACCGTGTCGTTTCGTACCTTTTCATTTGATCACCCCTTGTATATATATATATATATATATATCTAAAAACGAAATTTTTTTTCAAGACAAACAGGTGAAACAGAAGAAATATACGATTGAATTGTGCAGTCTTAATATAATTGTAAAAAAAATTAAGGAATATATAAAAAAAAAAACAGTACACAAATAATAAAGGAAATAATTCGGTTACAAATGCAGTCCTGAATTTAAGCAAGTTGGGGTATCTTAAAAGAATCTTCTACTATAATTCATTCTAATTTTGTTTCCTTCTTAATATACATTTAGCACAATATTTATTCGCTTCTTTAAATCCTGTAATATCTTTATTAAGTATTTGGTTATTAATAACTCATTTTAATAAAATGAGTAGTTAAAAACTACAATAAAATCACTGTAAATTAAAAAAAAAGACATTGAATATTTACTTTGCGCAATGTCATAACAGTATTTATCTGGAGAATTGTTTTGAAATGTAGTGCATAAAAATGTATTTTTTTACATTGAATAATAATTAAAGTAAAAGAAAAGAACATGAAAGAGTAGAAATATATTCAGTAAATGTTATTTGAGCAAAAAAAAAAAAAAAAATTATAAAAATTTCTTTTACGAGTGACTTAGAAAATGTTGGCAAATATTTGATATTTCATACGTTTTAATATATTTTTAGCTTTTTGGAACTGCTTTAGAATTCAGTTCACTTAATTTTGTTTAAAATATAAGTTATTATAATATTCCTTTTTTTTAAAAAATACTAATGAATAATTTTTGAACAAGGAAGAAAACGCGTGGTAGCTTACGTGGTAGCATATTTATCACAAAATAAATATTTTAATAAGAAAAAAAAATTCTCTGATATATAATTCAACAAGATAATCCATATTTAATCTGAAAAACAATTGAAATGAATTTTAAACCGTTGTATTTGAAGCAAAAGTCTGATAATCAAAAATGACTGTTACAGTTCTGATTTCAATATTTTAATTCAAGTAGAAGTAATTCTATAAATCTGTTTAAATTTGTAAGATAATATTTTATTACTTCTTTTTATTGAGGTAACAAACACATGCCTATTTAAAACAAGTAATATAAAAAAAGTCAATTCCAACTTTGAATGAATGAATAGAAAGTATTTTATAAACGATTGAAAATTTGAGCAAGACACACGTATATATATATATATATATATATATAGGGTGAACACTAATTGTAGGAATTGAAAAAAGAGCATGATTTTTCTGCATTGGTGAAACAATGCATACCCGGTTTGGCAAGTTTGGCTGAAAAACTTATCTTCGCCGCCAATTTTTGTAATTGTTTTAGCAATTCACCTCCCTTGTTACAACCATGAAGACGGATATAAATTGGCGTCGAAAACCGGTAAATAATCAATTAATATTTGAAAAAAAAAATGTATTAACATCGAGGTGTTTCAGCACAAGTTTTAAAAAAATGTATTTAAACTTGATTGGATAAATAGAAAGTATTTTACTAACGATTGAAAATTTGAACAAGATAAATATATCTATATAGTGAGAGAGTGAGCTAATAGTAGGAACTGAAAAAATAAAATATGTTTATGCACAATTGAAAACTGATTCACAAACCACAATAGATTATAAATTTATTATAACTTATTGTTATGTTTCCCAGTTCATTTAGAATTGCAATTTTAGAAGCAAAGTACAATTGTACCTATATTTAACGGAGTCACTAAATCCCAAGAAAAAGTTCGTTATGTGGAAAATTCGCTAAATCGAGATTTGTCATTTAATATACTTTATAAACCACATAAAATAGATTTCTAGCTCTCTAACACTATTTATTATTTAAAATAAAATTATTCACAACTTTTTCTGTTAATATTATATGTGTATTTTATATGTATTCACTAAAATCAAAAAGAAATCTACAAGCGAAACAAAAAAAAAAAAAGTCCAGGAATGCAGTGTATTATGGAATTAAAAAATAGTTTCATATTAATATTAAATAATTTTAATAATACTTTCTAATTTTATACACGTAATTTTAAGCATACATTATTTTATAGCCAGTAAAATTTTTGCATGCATTACCACACACGTACTTAAATTTAATTACTGATACAGTCTCTTAATTCTAAGTTTTTTTCGTATAAAACAACCATAATTATTGCAATTTTGCAGCTCTCGGTGAGTTAGATACCTGGTAAAACTAGCTCAAGATCATTAATCACCTCAAAATGTATTAAAAGAGAGAATTCTTTGAAATGTCCAGTAGTATTTTGAAAATATAAAGAAAAAAAAATGAATCAGAAGAAAAATTTCGTTAAATAAAAAATGCTCTTTGTTATTTGGAGGTGGTTTTATGAAGAAAATCAAAAGTTTTCATGGTTCCAGGAAGAAGTTCGCTGAATTGAGAAATTTTAAAATCTTAAAATGGAGGTCAGGCTATAATTTAATTATTTCAATACAGTAGGAAAAAAATCGCTAAATATATACTTCTTAAATCCACAAGGGATTATTTCTGTTAATATTATGAACAATACTGTTAGGATCAGCATGCAATTAATTGTTTTTTATACATTTAAAAGTTAATGTCTTACAATAGCAAAATACATAATATATAATTATAAGCATAGTAAATTTAACCCAAGAGAGAAGTACTAATTTTTACTAATGATTCATGGCATTGATAAGCATAGCTTTAGCTTGATAAGTATAATATTTACCTCTTAAACGAATTAAAACTCAATTAACTCTAAATTAGTCCTTAATAGTGAATTAGGGTATTTGTAAGCATAACACATTTGATCGGTAAGCAAAATATTTAACCAAAAAAAAAAAGAAGATTATTAATTCTTATTAGTGACTTGTGTCACATATAAACAGGACATTAGCTTAATAAGCATAGTTTTTAATCCAAAAAAATACTAATGATCACTAATGAATCGTGGTATTAATTAGCTTAGTATGTTTATCCCATAAACGAACTACTAATTCTTACAAGTAAATCGTAAGCAAACACAACAAAACACCTAATTAACAAATGATATATAAATGAATTTTTCAAAAAGTCAGCAAAGCAAAGCATGTTATAAAAATTTTCATCATGTAATATTTATTCGATCCCTAACCCCACAGCAACTTGCTTCTCAAATTAATCCCAGAAATCTATTAAAACAATGAGCTTAAGTTTGAATTTCATAATACCCTCAAACCTCCATTGGCTTTTGGAGGGGAAACACTACCCGATTGTCGAAACTGCTTTGTCTACTCCCTGCACAGTATGTTATCTAAAAATAAAAAATCATTTTTCTTAATCGCCACTTTGAAAGCAGAGATTTGAAACGCATAGCATAAACTGCAACATGAAACGAGGTGTTCGAGTACTGCGTAAAGCACTCAAAATGCCCTTAAACTGATAAGCTGACATTATATACACAAGGGTAAGTAAAGAAACCCAGGGATTAAATTACGTTATCCTGGGCGATGAAGCGGGTAGGATCGGTGTTTAAGGGAAATAAACTTAATTATTCAGCGTGAATAGTGTTTTCGCTGTAAATGGGATTGTTCTTAGGATAAGGGATAAAGGAGTGTTTTATTATGGTTAAGAACAATGCAAAATATTGTTGAAATTTCCGATGTTTTTTTTTCTTGGTAAATTTTAGTATATTATGTCTCAAATACATCTTCTTCTTCTACTTGGATTGCAGTATATTAAAAAATAATCACACACAGTATATATAATCTGGTTCATTAAAACATAATATTCATAAATGAATTAAAATGAATTTCTTCTTCTTACGAGTTGTAAATATCTATCATAAGCTAACAATCCTTTGTAATCAAAGGTATACAAAAAGCATACAATCAAATTTCTGGGTTCAGTGTTTCATCTTATTTTCGTTTAAGAATATCCTTGAATAGAGCTTTACTGCAAAAATTCGAGCTTTGAAAAAATATTAAAAAAGCTTAACTCAGTGTCGCAATAGCTTAGATTTTGGCCCTCTATATATAGAGGGCCAAAATCTACTGCATTCTTCTCAGTTGTCGTGACCCAGGGCGCTGAAGTGCACAAGCCACCTATCAGGTGGTAAGTATTATGTGTAGCCCCAGGTGTATATTTCCACAAAGCAAGTTTAGTACTCAATTTTCGACCCGTTGAAGAAATGAAAGGCTGAATCGACATTGCTCAGCCTGGGTATTCAACCCAGGATCTATCTTGTGGAAGCACCACCAGGTGGCTACCACTTGGTCGCAGGGCCTCTTGACAAATGTTATTCGGGATATTTGTAACGCGTTTGCGTATATTCTATCTCTCTCTCTATGTTGTTTGAAGAAATTCCTGTTTGGAGGGACTGTTATTTTATTAACAGTCAGGCATCAGAGAAACGAATATTTAAGCTAAGATAATGTTGAATATGAGCAACAAGAACTAAAACTTGAACAAGATATATATATACATTGGAAGAAAGCAAACTAATAGTAGAAATTTAAAAAAAGAGCATGATTTGTCTGCATTGTTTTAACAATGCACACGCGGTTTGGCTAGTTTCGCTGAAAACCGGTTTCCGACGCCAACTTTTGTCATTGTTTTAACAGTTACATTGTAACAACAATCTAGATAAATCTAAACTGGCTTCGAAAACTGGTACTTAATTTGATTAAATGAATTAACAGGTAATTAGTGAATTAATGTTTGAAAAAAACTATATTAACATCGATGTCATCCGCTGGAAGTTTAAAAAAAAATTATTTGAACTTTATTTCATGAATAGAAAAAAAAATAATTAACGATTTAAAGTTTGAACAAGATAAATATATATGCATAAATAAATAAACAGAGTGTGTGAGCGAATAGTAGGAATTGACAAAAATAGACAATATGATGATATTTTAATCTTAAAAATGCCTCTGGGTGTCCATTCCATTTAATTGTAAGAAGAAGCTTTTAGAAAAATAATGAAAGAAGACAAAGGGGGAAAAAAAATGCTTTGCCTTCTTTCAATACATTGCATTAATGCTAATCTTTACAAATAATGTTGTTAAACATTAAATAATAATGTTTAAGGAGGTGGAGGGGGAAAAACTGAGAGACTTTCATTTAAGTGCAGCAAAAGGTGTCAAAATATATTTTTTTAAAACATTTTCTTGGATAATTGTTTATGATTACAATACACGTTCACTTAAATGAATGAATGTTTATTTTGCAGTTCTCATTGATTTGAATACAAGCAACACATATGTAATTATTTTTAAATTAAGTAAAAAATATTCTAGTAGTGTTATGTCCCAGTCCGTAAACATTTTCAATTACTTTATTTTTTTTTTATAAAATTTTAACTTTTGATTTCACTCTTTAATTAAGTTTTAGCTTCTGTAAGCACTAAATATGTTACAGAACATTGTTTTGAAAAAGGATTTGAGTGCCGAGAGATAATAATTGCGAAATCATGACCAGTGGCATCCACCTTGATTCTAACAAGAATCTTAACAAATGTCGCGTCCTCACACTATTCAAGTCCTCATCATGTAGCAGGTTTATGCATGTATAGAGGCGGTCTTATTAATAGAGTGCTCGTGATCAGGAGGCCGCGTTATTTCTACCGAGCAACTGGCTTTTGTCCTGATACAACCAAGAATTTGGGCAACGTGGCTAGTGCTACGTTAAATGTATGGACTCAAAGTCATTATTCGTGCGTGTAGAAATTTGGAAATGCGAGTCCCAGGTTAGTTGTTTTCATCACTTGGCATGGTTCATGTCGTATAAGTGCATCGATAAGCGTTAAACGATGACGAGGGGAACCAGCATTTCTCAAACTGTGTGGTGCCCTCCCCCCCCGGATGGTGTGAAAATTCTACGATTGGGAGGCGAGCATATTGAAAAGACGAAAACAAAAGATTACTTATAAAAAAATATTAATTTACTGAAAGTAAACAAACAAAATGCGTTCTGCATAATAAGAAATAAATACGCATTTACACTAATTAAAAACACTTATAAATGTATCAGTACTGCAAATGTATTATATAATTAATTTTGCAATACTAAAAAAAAGGTAACAAGTTTAATAATTAGCATTGACCCCATGGTCTTGTCATATGTATAAAATTATATACAGAAATTAACACTTATCTTGAAATTGTGTACGGTTTATAATTAATCACTTAACTGCCGATTAAAATATACGTGATTTTCACTCCCCATTGCCACCGTTTTCTATGAAGGTGTACGTATGCGATGTATTTGGGGAAGAAGTAAGGGAATAAATAAAGCAAATCCTCTGAAATAAGTAAATCCTTCACACACGCTGTCAAGTTCTTTTTATTGCATTCCGAACTTTCGGAATAATTTTATGAATAGTAGTGCACAGAAAAGATCGTATATCGGAAAGATGTACATATACGTCCAGGGGAATTAACGCTTTGGCTGAGTGAGACGATTATATACGTCGGTGACTTAAGAAATTATACTCCTAATGTAGCTTTAGCGAGTCAAACTATAGAATTATATAATTTAATACATTGTTATTGTATGGAGGGGGGCGATGAAAATTTTGATCGAATTTGGATCGCAAATATTGAAAGTTTGAGGATCACTGGGGTGGACATACAGTTTATTCTTTTTGAAGACTTTTGACATATTATATGAATTTAAATTAAATATACAATTGTATATTGCCACTAATTGCTATAAATTAGATCTTGATGAAAAATAAGTGCTACAAAAATATAAAAAGGACTGTTTTCTCGGAAAAACTAAACGCATATGCATAATTTTTGAACACTTAATGGAATGCCGAATCATGGGTTCGAATCTTGGTGCCATTGAAGAGCCGTAATGTAGAAGAATTTGTTGAGATTGGAAGTCCTCAGATTGACGTCATTATAGGCATTTTTACATTTGTCAGTAATGAAACTGCTTAAGTCAGAAATCATTTAGGCCAAACACTTTCATAGGCTGAGTAATTGGTCTAAAAATATGTTATTTTATTTATTTAGAATCAAAAAGAAATGTCAGAATAGTAATATGTAATATTGAATCAGCATTGCTTTTTAAAAAAATAATACGTAAGTTAAATATTTTTTTTTCTATTCTTTTCCTGTAGCAAAAATTAAGTTAGTGATTCAAAATATTGGTCTATTTTTATATCACATTATTGGCTGAAACAAATAAACTAAATCTAATAAAGTAATAAAACTGAATGTTTACTTATAGATTTGAAAACTATGGAAATAAATCAAAGAACACTTTCCAGAAGAAACTATCAACGATAATGCCAAATGACAATATCAAAATGCAAGCAACTGAATGTGTACCAAATATTGCCGGTATTTTTAAAAATGTATTTCTTACAATATAAACAATATTTTAACTAAAGAAAAAAAATCAAGCATAACTCCGAAAGAATCTTCACAAGTAGAATAGACAAAAAAAAAGTTTGCGTTTCCCATAATCCACATCACACACACACCTAAAGCCATCAAAAAACTCACCTTTTTACGAATCTTAATATCCATTTTTCATGATCTGATCACATATTTCCATCTATTTCAGAACTCATGAATTATTACTATAGTTAAACGATACTTGACTAACCGTAAGGGTAAAATCCAATTCAGGGAAACTGTTTTTCCCCCTGCATATAAGAAGAAAAAATTATGATAAAACCAACATTCCAGCGATTTTCCCATTAACTGCGCCAAGCTTCTTCCAGTGATGAAACCCACCAAATAATGTTGGAGGCAAACGACAATCAATACTGAGGGGACACCGTGTGAATATTGGAAAAAGGGGCTGCATGTAGATTTTGAGGCTTATGGCAGAGCGATGGAATATCTTCAAACAGTACGCTCTTTAGTTTAATTGGAAACGCAGCAAGAGGTAAAGAGAACCGCATCTGAACATACCCTTACTTCCCCGACCAATAATCAATTTTATTTTGTGTAGTAACTTGATTTTCTTAGGGACCTATCTAAAATAATACCTTATAGGTTTAAATTTGAAAAGGATCTTTGAAATGGTTATGGTATTGTATGTTTAGATAGTTTGTGAGTCGTAATGGTTTGGATACTATGTTGCAAGTTGGTTTATTGATAATGTACTTATTTAAATGTTCAAATTATTTAACTGGTTAGCTTCTTATTGTGTATTATTTGAACTTCAAAACACACATAGAATAACGAAAAAGATTTAGAAATGATTCTCAAACAAAACACATTTATATTTATTTTTAAATTTTGAATTAAAAAATGTTTTTTTAGACATTTAGAGACAAAAATATTAATACATTAAAAAACAACAATACATTTGTGGGACAAAACTGTTTAATATAATTTTAAATAGCTATAAAACATTAAAGTTATGAAAGAATAAATGTTGTTGATAGGGAAATATACCCACATAAAAATTATTAAAAAAGGAAAATGTATTTTTAATATTGTATTTTTAATTCAAAACAGGTTGAAAACGACAAAGCAAAGCGTATAGTGTGTCATAAATTAATTAATTACAATTAAATTAGATTGAATAATTATAATAAAAAAGTTGCTAAAAAAATCAATGTAATTTACTAAATACAAGATTATCCATTCACTGGGCTGAATTTGTAAAGTAAATTTCCCGAATACAGTCTATTGGTGTCCTGAATATTGCAGAGCATCCCCTCTAAGTATGGACTTCCAGTTATGGATCCAATTATTTCCCAAAGGAAGTGCAACGGCGTTTTGATTTCTGGATAGAAAGTCTCTAGAACAGAGGTGATCAACCCAAGTAAACTTACATACCACTCGGAGGAACATTATAATACCCCATGGGCCGTATACAAAAATATACATCTTTTTTTCTTATTTGGACTAATTACAAATACTTATTAGAGCCAAATTATAAAACAGAAGACAAATTGTTATTATTGTTTTCATTATTTGCATGTATACAATTATATATAATATAATAATAATACTAATAATGAATGATCAAATAAAATGTATAATTTATTTAATTTGTGAGCTATCAGTTTCTTAATCATTTCTTTTATTTTGTGTAAGGCGATCTCAATGTGGGTATTTGGACATCATAATTGATGTTCAAGTATTTTTTTAGAGTCAGCAACGAGATTATGAAAAACTGTTATTGAAAATCTTTATGATATCAAATTACGAGCATTTTACCATTTTTTCTCCCGCAGATTGATACACTACACTTTTTCCGTGTGTTGTTTTATTTGTTCATAAATTTACACTTTGTTTTTTCCTTTTCCGAAAAATAGACTTCACTGTTGTTGCTTTTTACTTGATGACGATCAAAAAGACCTATATATTTAAATAAAATATCCCCAGTTAGAAATATATGTACTAGATGACAAGATGATTTTTTTTTTAAATATAAAGCATGTGATAAACATGTTCTATTTATTTCTGTAAGAGTTCTTTGACTTCTAAGAATTTTACAAAATGTACTTGGTTAAAAAAAGTACGGGGGAATAAAGAAATAAGGCGTGTTCTTTCCTCATTGATTTTAAAAAGATTTTAACGAAACTAATATAAATATTTGATTTAAAAAAACTATACTTGTTTTTTAAGATGCACAAGTTACCCCTTAATATTTATTAATATACAGTCAATATAGCAAGATCAATAAATCAATGCTGATGTCGTGTATAATACACACAGATTTTTTCTCTTTTATTGCGCATGTATATTTTCTATTTTTTTTGCTGCATGATATAATACAAAACATTTTATTCGGTTAAACGATCTCTGAAAGGCTAATGATTTCCTTTGTTTCTGAATGAAACTTAAGTAAAAAAAAAATTGTACATTATAAAAGTAGTATTAAATACGGCAAAAATTGCTGAAATGTTTACAGTGAAAGTTGAGGTATTAGAATTAAATACCCCTTGTTATTTCTTATTAATATTCGTTTAAGAACAAAAAGTAAATCATCGTACAACAAAAAATGAAAAGACACGCCAAAAGGTAAAAAAAAAAAAACAGCACACAGAAAAATTTGTGTTTTGCATTTCCTCCTTTTTATATTCCTAAATTTGTGCATAAAATCATTTCTATATATATATATATATATATAATATATATATATATATATATATATATATATATATATATATATATATATATTTAAAAAATGATAGCATTACAAATAAAAAGAAACAAATCAAAACTTTTAACTATCTAGAAGAAACGTTTGAAGTCATGAAATTTTTTATTGATGATTTTATTTCATATAAATGTTTTACAATTAAACCATTTTCTTTCCAAAAAGAAACAATTTTATTATTTTAGTTTACATAATAATAATTAATCATTTTTCATTTGACACACATATAAAGAGAAAAACGAGTCATTTAACAAATTATTAAACAACACAAGCAAACCAGAAAAATATGCATATAATTTTCCTTTTCTAAATATTCATTATTTATCAACTTTACTTACGTGCAATCTGATATAGTTTTAATATCAATATTAATCAAACAAAGGAATAGAAATAAAGGGACTAAATATATTTACACGCTAACTAAATGCATTTGAAAGCCTTTGGGATATTAAACACTATTCACACAGTACGTACAAAGATTGGAAATATATATGCATAATCTACACTAATTTTATCCTCATTGAGCTTCTAAACATCCCATACCACACTTATCTGGCTTTATTATTATGCGTAAAATAATAATTTTAAGATAAGGATTCAAGCACTCTCTATGATCTTCTAACATTATAACCAGGAATCCCAGAGCACTGTGCATTCTTTTCCACAATCACCAATCTAAGCATCCTCCAGAGAGTTAGACCAAGAATCTGTACTACTTGCCCAAGATAGATGGTTTCATTAAGTGTCTACATGGCATACCTAACAGTAGCATCGTTAGCAACCATGAAAGGGTGGACACGCTCTTCCATCTAATTCACAAGTTTCTGGCCAAGAAGGGTCATTACAAGGGAATTATTATACAGAAGTGTAAACACCACGTTGCGTCGAAGTCTCAGATG
>BMAO01001243.1:0-31296 GCA_019973975.1 Trichonephila clavata
GAGAAAATTTCTGCCTTTAAGGTATCCGATACTATTTTATTTTATTTATTTATTTTTTTTTTTGTTTTTAGATTTGTTTAGTACATTTTAATAAAACATGATAAAATTAAGCAGGAAAAGAAATTATTATTAAATGGGAAAAAATTGGTAAAATTTTTAAAAAATAATATAAACGTGGTCCATTTTATTACCAAATTTTATGAACAAATTTTGCAATTTTTCAATTCTGCTGTATTGCTATGTTACTCATTTTTAAACGACCTTCAAGATAAGATATTTTAATTTTTACAAAAATAGAGCACTTATCTTAGTTATTATATAAAACTGCAAAAAAAAAAAATGTGATTATATTCACATAAGGGACTGTAAATTTGTAATAAACAGTGATTGATAAATCTAAAGTTAAAACACTTTTACTTTTATACAGAACATACAAAAAATTTTCAATTAATTATTTTCGAAACTTTTTGAGCAATCGTGGCCCGTTTGAGCATTTTCAAAAGTAATTTCATTTTCATTTCGAGTAAAATGCGTTTTAAGTATGACATCTTGCTTAAAGTAAAGGCATCTGCTTTTACTAAACGCTTGTAGTTTTTGTTCTAGAGAACGTAAAATAATAAACTTGGTTTTTTATAAAGCTAATAAGATGGCCTATAAAAAAATTATTAAAAATTGTTGGTTTTGGCAAAATCCACAACTTTAGGGTAGTCGGATACCTTAAGAGAGTAAAAACTGAAATGAGATTTACTATGAAAATGGAAAGTTGGCAGTTTGATGTTGTAATGCACTCAAAATGATATTGCAATGGAAATTAAATAGAATGATGTTATTAATCATTTTGCTATGATCATGCTAGAAAAACACCTTGATATACCAGTACAATGACAGTGGTACACAAAGATTTCTAAAGTAAAACTAGTAAAGCGATAAATGATGGAAAGGGGATAATTAACAAGTTGAAAAAACAGTTCATTCAATAATGTATACTCTATACCATAATTGCAAACGATTTCATTAGTTTATTGTATAATATACAAAAAGGTGGGTGGGTGAACTGTGATATCGTAAGGTAAGAAATGAACATGAGAGACAAACCATGCCCTATACTTTTCTTACAGTTGCCAGTCCAGGACACGTCGGATGAATAGGGGGTGGATAATGGAAGACTCTCCAAACGCAAAGCAAAGTAAGGGAAAGTTTAAGGGAAAATCTCTACCGAGCTAAAACTAGCAAGGTAAGAAGCACTGAAAGAGGGGGATGCTCTACAAATAGTGTGGGTAGGGTGTGACAATTTGATGTGCTAGGGCGCCGGGGAGGTTTAAACGACCCTAGAAAAATATGATAGATATTAAAACTTAGAACTGAACATGGAGCGACATGAATACGTTAAACAAAACTCTTTACAATAAATTTAGAGCTTTGATAAATAAACACATAGTTTAATTTTTATTTAAAAAGTATTCCCGACTACAACAGAGCTATGATTTTCAATATGCGGATAAATGAATACATTTTCTGATATTTAGTGTTACTGAATTACAATAAATATAAAATTGTCTTTAGAATATTACTACAACAAAAAATACTTAATGCTATTTTATGGCAAAAAATGAAAAGAGAATAACATATTTTCGAAAAATTCTCCTTTTGTGGAAAATGCTTCTGTAATAAAAATATTTAGCTTATGTATAAATAATACTTCTCTACAAAGCCTGAATGATTTAAGATTTTTGAAAAATTCACATTACTTTCAGAGTTACGATCGACTGAAGTTATAACCGATGCTTTTTTTTTTTTTAATTTCTGTATTCTGATGTGTTAAGTGTGAACAATCCATTCTAAATAATATATTTCACAAATCCTAGTTTAGGCCCTGCATAAAATTTTAGCTATATATATGCAACTATTATTATAGAACTATTTTCCATAAAAGGAGAATGTTTTGCAAATTTGTCATTCTGTCTTAATTTTTTTGCCATGAAATTGTATTTAAATAATTTTTTCTTGTATAATATTTTTAAACAGTTTTTTTATTTATATTCTATTAGGTAATATAAATATGAAAATAATTATTAATTTATACCCTTTTTTTTTAAACCACGTTCCGAACGTAGTCAAATACCTTATAAAAATAATTTCTGAGATGATTTTATAGATCTTATACTTAGGTGGAAAAAAATTAAATGTTTATGCTTTATTCCAAAATATGCTAATTAACTAAATTGTAGACCCAAATTTATAAATAAAAGATATTCATCCTCCAAGAAAGAATGCATTACACAGATAATTTTTATACTCCTTTTTAAAGACGTATAATGGATATAAATTATTCTAGAATGTATTTTTAAATGTCTGAATGTTTTTCATTCGCTTCTTCATACACTTATTTCTTTTTTCATACTCTAGTTCATACGCTTATGTTTTTTTCATACGCTTATTTTACAAGTGAATGCTATTTTGATAAAACACTACATATTCAGAAATATAAATGTAATGGTTTTTAAGCTCATATATATGAAAAAACTTACGAAAAAATAAATTCCTTACCTCAGCATAAAATGATGATAAAATAAAAAAAAATACAAAAACTAAAAATTTGGTGTTTAAATTTGTTTTTATCAGAGATCCTCTGATGTTTTTTCTCATGGGGAATGAATTTATTTTGATCAAAGCATTGTTTCAAAATTTTTAGTAAACACAATTTTAAGGGAAGCCGATGCTTAATATATATTTTAAACTATCCAGTACGGAGAAGATTTTACCTCACTATTGCCTTGCTTAATTGTGTAGAATGAATTCCTTTCACGTTGGAAATATTTTCTACAAATAATTAATCTTACTAAATTTTTTACCTTAACATATTGTCATATATTCGATAAATATTAGTATTTTACTGAATACTTTGTAAAAAAAATCAACTGTAAACCTTTACTGCAACTTTATAAAATAATTAATTTCTGTTACAACTCAATATATTACGGAATTAAAGGCAGCAACATAAAACATTTCATGTTTTATTTAGAAAGTTAAATTTGAATAAGTAAAAGAAAATCATGCCTTTGGAGTATCAATTAATTAAAATGAGCTAAATAAAATTCATTTATCAGCATCAACATCGGTCTTGGGCTCAAAAAGAGGACTGCAGACATCTGCTAATGTGGATTCGATATGTATTCAATTTTATGCGACCGAGAGATAAAAAGCAATCAATTATTTTTTAAAGAAATTTGTTTCATATCCAATCATGCCTCGCAAAATTAGAAGGGAAAAAAAAGAAATCATTTGTCATTGTATGAATGTTACGAAACTCTGCAGCCGGGGTAAGCATTACGTCGATCGCGATCGACCGGTTGACCGCCAAGACAATTCAGAGTGACCGCCTGAAGATTAACCGTTAGTAATTGAATAAGGAAATATTCAAGATTGGCTGACAATACGCAGACTAAGTGTTCTCCTACTATAATTACGATAACTAACTTTAGATGAAAATGTTTTATATTTTAATCTATATATATTTTGAATTATTTGTGATCAAATGCATCATTAAATATTATTATATTTGTGGCTCTTATTATTATGTTTGTATTTTGCGTTTTGCTTTATATAAACGTGGTTTCAAAATTGAGTTTTTCATTTTATTTACGTAGGTATGTACTTGTTCCGTATTTATTATTAAGTCATAGTAAATATTGTGTTGACTTTTCCTTTCCTCACCACAACTACGACCCGCGCAGTGGGCGCACTCGTGAATTTTTCAAAGGGGGCTCGGGTGAATGAGTGAGTGAGTGAATATTAACGTCGCACTGTTCAGCTATACACGAGGGCTTTTGGGGACGATCCGCGTAATTTGAACCATGGTCAAGTGACGCGGACGACACCTGAGCTGGCACCCCCCTCTCCTAACTACCACACCACACCAACGGGAGGACGTTTGAGCTCTCGCCAGATTTAACGTGCATCGCTCCCCTATACGGCGGGTCTTCTGTGGTACTGGGATCGAACTCATGGCATGCTAGCCACTATCCGATGCCTAGACAACTTGGCTACCGTGGCCACCAAAGGGGGCTTGGAGTGGTGGTCCAGGGTCGAATGTTACCTCCTTTCATATTCTTCCCCACACTCTGCCAAACATTTTTTTTTTCATTTTGTAGATTGTTGGGAACAAAGAACAATAAGAAATAAATTGAATAAATAATTAGCATTAATTAATAAAAAAATTATTAATAACAAATATTTAATTAAATTTTATGTACTATATACATGGGATTATAATCGATCGAAAAAAAACCATGGGCTAAGGAGGAGAGTCCGTACCCATGGACCCTCCCCCTCTTTGTGCCTCTGCTACTGGGTGGACCGCAACACCTTGAAAAAATTAAAAGTAGCCCGTACCCTAGAAAAGTCGGCCCACCCCTGCTCTACAGAGTGGAATTATCTACATAAAATCACCATATAAGTAAAGAGTCATTTTACTGTATCACAAATTTATTGTGCCTTGTTAAGTGTTTAATTATTTCCCCTTTGAGGTCGATTTCCTCAAAACCCATTCTTATCAGATCTCTACTGAATAAAACAAACATACTTGCCAAATTTCAAGTCTCTAGATCCCACAGTTCAAAACGAGGATTTGGGGGCCGGTTCTAGCTAAACACATTCTTGTTGGATATCTACTTAACAAGACAACATGCCAGTTAAGTTTCATGTCTGTAGGGTTAATAGTTCCAGAGATTGTGATGAGTATGTTTCTCCTTTATATATGTTTCATTTTCTCATAAATTAAATTTTTTTCACTGTAGGAAGTTTTAACTATATTTTAATCGATTCAAAAATGTATATATATATATATCCAAATAAAACATTTTAGAGTATTACATTTAGAAATAATTTAGAAGATATTAATCAGAATAAAAACCCTGTATTCCAAAGTATGTCGATTCTACTTCACAAGGAAGACTCATTTTTAGCGGAAACCAGTTCCTTAAAAATGTTTAGTCTTCATTGTATCAATCATTCTTAAATAAACAATAAGTCAAGAGAAGAGAGAGAGAGAGAGAGAGAGTAGAAGAGAAGAACAGAGAGAGTATCTTCCATAATAAATCATACAGATTTTAGATTTTTTTTTCATATTTGAAAAAGGTTTCGATGTATAAAGGATTTACACTATAATACGATTTGTGGAAGGTAAAATCATTCCTCAATAGATATCACTAAAAGTCTGCAGAAATTAGTTCTACTACTGATAGCAAGAATTTAGTACGGTTGGATTAAAGTTACATTAGTGTTAAGAAGTTTTAAAAGTAAAAGGAAGTACAAGTTCTACTTAGAAAGTATTTCTACTTAAGTTTAAAGTGTATTTATAGTTTTTTTCCCCCTTTCATTTTCTTAAGCGGAACTTGATTTATCGTTACGGAATGTAACGATTTACACTTAGATACTTTTCACTTAAATTGATTTTTTCCCAGTTTTTGTAGTCAGACTACTTCCTTGATATGTCTAAATCAATATTTTTCTTTATTTGTATTTTTCTTTCTTTCTCAATTATGGATATTTTTTATTTTTTTTGCGATAGCTTCAAATTTAAATTACGTAAAATCAATATTTTTTGTCAATTTTTCTTAAAATGTCTTTTAGAAAAGGGATTTAGGTAATTGAAAGTACATTTTTTATTTTTTTCTGATGTCAATTTAAATACAATGATGAAAAAATGGTTTAAAAAACATTAAATTTTTTTTTTGTTACTTGAATATTAATTTTATGTCCGAGGTTTCTTCAGAAATCATCCAAAAAACTTCTTTTTAAATAATTGTTTTTTTTATCAATTTTTTCCCTCTTATTTTTAAATTTACATTAGATTTTTTTTGAAAAACGATTTGAATACCGCAAAGGATAAAACACGATTCTTATATTGCTTAATAATTGAAGTAGGATACCATTTCAAAACATACTGTGAATAAAAAGAAAAACTGAGCCTTATCTAAGAAAACTTTCATAATTATTTGTGCTACAGAGACTGGTTATTGTGATTTAAAAAAATATTTTCCGTAATATTTTTAATATGAATATTGTTTTAGTGTTATACTCTAAGATTTTGTCTCTGTTAAATTAATAAAATCATAGGAATTTTTTTCTTAGATATTGACCTCAAATTTTAATCTTAATCATAATTTTTTTCCTAAATATTAATATCCACAGCGTAATATAATTATACATTGTATTATTTTATTGAAACTATATTACACGAAATATATATGGAATAATGGTAATTGATACGAGAATCTTGTACTTCAGGGTGCAAGACGAAATCAAGCACCAGATAAAGATGATATAAATTGCATTTATATTATGTTTTAAAGTATATTTATCTATTAATATATATTCTAATATATATCTCACCCCCTCCAAATCAAGTTCATGACCATAAAATTATCAAACCATGAAAAAATAGTAGGGGGTGGGGTGTCCCAAGAAGATGGGTGAATAATGTGTCGAAATGCTGGTGATATTCGGAGGTAATTTTACATAAGAATCAGCAAAAATGGTATCAGAGTTAGAATGATTTTTTCATAGTAGTATTATATAATATTGTGTTATTAAACTTAGGGTATATTTTTAGGAACTAACTTATACTTACACTATTTTCTCTTTCGTTTCATTAGTGGTATAGGCAAATACAGGGGATGGATGTTTTTAAATTATGTTTAAGCCGACAATCAGATACTAGTTCATAAGACCTAAAATCCGTTATTGTATTAAGTGGCCATTTGACTAGTATTGTCTTGTTCTGCTTCTGTTATAATTTTCCATTTAATTAAATTAATGTGATAATTTAATACATTATTGATTATTATGAGCAGATAAATATGTGTATGCATATGCTGTGTATGCGCGTTTGTTTTGCATTCAGTAATCCAACCGGTCGCCCATCCGGTATAGTGGTTAGCGACGCTGACAGCTGTGCCATAGGGCCTGGGTTCAAATCGCGGAGAAGACATGGATGTTTGTAAATTTGTAGTGCCTTTGCGGCATGGGGGTATTTTAAATAGCCGTCGAGCCACAAGTACTCTCGTGAGGTTGATGGAAAGGGAAGAGAGGTTGGAGACCCCTCACCCAGGGTTTTTTCCCTCAAAATTGGGGTGGAACCGAGCTAAATCGTACTGTCACCTGAATGTTGTTCTAGGCTACGACAGGCGTGCATCTTCCCAGTTGTGGTCAGGTGGCATAAGAAACAGTAAATATAACAGTTATTATTAAACAATAAAAAAGTTTTTTAAAAATAAAATTGCTTATAAAATGTTTTATGAGAATCACAATGTTTCTCAAGAATATTTTAAGCATGTTGACTGATCCTAAAATTATCTAGCTAATATTAACATTCATTGACTGTCAGAGATTTTTAAAACGAATTATTAGTCTTTTCGTGTGGTAGCGATCCCATTTCTTTTCTACAAAACTTTTATGTGACCCTATAAGCATTGCGAATATTTACACACGCTTGGGTAGTCCTATATATGTTTTTTGTAGTATATTATTATTTTGAAGTAATAAACATTTCGAAAATAAGTTTTTACATTGAATATAATATTATAGAAATTTTAATTAAGTAACAAAATAAAAAATTGCATTACATAATGTAATTACAGGTATATTATACTCAAACTATGTAATATGTTTATTAAGTGTAATGATTCTGAGTTTACTTATGAGATCATCACTTTTTATGAACAACAGCATATCAAGATTTAAGTATCTCTATCAAGATTAAGGAAAGGATATGCTTGATCATTTTTAATTATTTGATTAATTCTTAGAATAATAGTTGTCATGTAGGACGAAGCACTTACTCAATATTCTTTAGATTTAATCGATACTTTCATTTTAGGGTTGTTAAAGACAAAAATGTCATCTCGCATAAATAAGTTGTATAAAAAGGCAAAAGATACAATACTGAAGTCTTAGAAATTGTCGGGAATTATTTTGCAAATCCTAGCCAAAAATCTTCTAAGAATTTCATACTAAAATCAAATTGTAACCCCAAATAGTTGATAACTCAACAAATTCTTGTCATTTTAGAGGCAAATGAGCGACATTTCTGACAGCAATTTCGAATAGCTTTACAATCCATATAAATAAACAATTAAACTGTTATTAATGATAATAATGGTGAACAAGTTAGTTTATTTAAAATGATGTACCAAATATCCTCAAAATTTTTATCGACCCCTATTTAAAGAAACACTGCTCTAAGACAAGTTAAAAGTTATGAAATTGACAAAATGCATACAGAGAATTCTTAAGACATTTTGAGGCCTGGTCTCTACGTAAGAGTAGGCCCTAAGCCACTACAGGAATGTAGGCCCCTCTTATGCCCTTCAAAAATAGATAGTACATAACTTACGTTGTCAAATACTTGTACAAACAGTAACCTGAAACAAACAAGCAAATGTACATGACAAGTGGCTTAACGCACACCCCCGCAACCACAAAATTGTGGGGGACCGGGATTCTAGGAAGCCCAAAGCCTGACTGACGACAAGTACGTACCCTTTGTAAAATCAGATTTGGGGCCCAAAATCTGACTTTGCAGGGGGCCACTAATGCTCTCCGTTAAGCCACTGGACTTGCAATAGCTCAAATCGGATCGATCGTTCTTTGACTTAAGGACTTTTGGTGTATGGTGGTAGACTTAGGACTATACACGGACGACGGTTATCACATAGTAATACAGTCTTGTCAGGTATTGCTAGGGGACATATAGCTCGAAATTCTCAGTTTTTCAGAGAATACAACCGGAAATAACATTTGACTTTTAAAATTATTCGATATAAAATTCAGTCGAAAAGGAAACGAGGCCTTCACTTCAGTGAAGGCCCAGTTAGCCCATGCCTTAAGGTATTCGACTATCCTAAAATTGTGAATTTTGCCAAAATTTACAATTTTTATGGTCTTATTTTATAGGCCATATAAAAATACCAAGTATAAAAATACCAAATACCTTTATAAAAATAAAAATACCTTTATAAAAATACCAAGTTTATTATTTTCTGTTCACTTGAACAAAAACTACAAGTGTTTTCGTAAAAGCAGAGGCCATTACTTTAAGCAAGATGTCACACTTTAAAATGCGTTTTACTCGAAATGAGTTTTTTTTTTTGAAAATGTTCAAATGGGTCCAGCGATTGCTAAGAAAGTTTGAAGAATAAGTAACTGAAATTTGTGCATATGTTCTGTATAATAATAGAAGTGTTTCAATCTTCAGATTTATCAATCACTGTTTTATTACAAATTGACAGTCCCTTATGTTAATATAAGGACTGCCTTTTTAAGCAACTTCATATAATAACTAAGGTAAAGAGCTCCAGTTTTTTGAAAATTAAAATATCTCTTATCCTGAAGGCATTTTAAAAATGAATAACATAACAATACATCAAAATTGAGAAATTCAAAATTTGTTTATAAACTTTTGATACAGAATGGGCCGTGTTTAGGTTACTTTTGTAAATGTTTAGCAGTTTTTAGCGCGTTTTTCACGTAGTGGAACAAAAGCGCTATTAGGACGCAAATTTCGTCTTCGTCTTTGTTCCATATTTTGTCGTACCTTTTTCTCAGCCAATAAGCAACCAATTGATCTCGGTTTTTCGGCATTTCGTCGCATTTGTGCCCTAGATAAGCCGATTGATATTTAAATTTTCCCATAATTTTCCCGAATTTTCCTACAAATTTTCCTGAATTTCGCTAGTTTTGCTTTTTTATAGTGCTGATACAGATTTGTGTCATTATTTCTTTTCAGATCAATAGTAGTACAGTTAGAGAAGTGGTACAGTACACACTACTTTCTGTTAGTAAAAAGTTCATTAGTTGCATTATTGTAAAATACATCATGTGAAAAACGTGCTAAAATTACTTGGCCATCCCAATGATTGATATCTTGTTTCCCATTTTAGTTACAATAACTTATTTTCTTTTTCTTCATTTTAGTATATTTTTCTTAAAATGTACAAAATAAATCTAAAAACAACAACAAAAAAAATCCCCATATCTCCATTTTTTCAAAAAAAAGTTGTCGTAAGTAGTCGGATAACTTAAGACGTCCCTGAATGCATACATGCCAAATAATTGAAGTAACTTACATCTACTTATCAATAAGATCCTTTTTTTATTCTTTGAGATATTTATATAATTATGAAATAATGAAAAAAAATATACGAAGCTCTATATTCTTTTAGAGATGCTTATGTAAAATTTCTGTTTTCTTAAATAAAAAATAAATATAGCTTGTTTGTTAAAAAACATATTGTTTCATTTTAGGCTGATCTTATATGGATTTCTGCACAAATTGCAAATGGAATGGCTTATTTGTCATCCCAACACTTTGTCCACAGAGATTTAGCTACACGGAACTGCTTGGTTGGTGATAATTTGAGTGTGAAAATATCAGATTTTGGAATGTCAAGAGATATCTATACTTCAGATTATTACAAAGTAAGTTTTTTATTAGAATCATCTTTATTATGATTAAAAAATCTAGTATTTATTTTTTCTTGTGTTTTTTTTTCATACGTTCCTTTGTCGTATTTTCCTTATTGTGATTGATCTATCAGGTTAGGTTGAACACATGAACTGTCCAATTTCCACCAGTGCATTTTTGAGATTTCTTTTGATACATTTATATATCATATATCATTTTAAAGCTGTCCCCACCCCCTCCTCTTCTTATTTGGTATGTTTTAATTAAAAATATTTTAATTTTTCTATAATTTTAAATGTTTAATCATGGAATGCATTTTCCAAATTTTCGAATATTAGTTTCGCAAAAGTGATCATAATGCTACAGCAGTTGCCCGAAGCATTAATACCGCATTTGACGATGGCTCAGTAAACGCCCGTACTATTCAACGTTGAAGCGATAAGTTGGAATCTGGTGACGAGAGTATCAGAAATGAAGATGGAACAACTGGAGACAGTTGTGGGTAACAAAGTACTACGAGCGATAACTGAACAAAATTCCGGCAATACTGTTAGAGACTACGTAAAATAACCAGGTGTAACTCCTACAACCATTTCCCGTCACATAAAAATTGATTGGCAAAGTTTAAAAAATTGTATCAATGGTTTCTTCTTGAATTGAATGAGAATAATAATAATAAAAAAAAGGTTTTGAAACATCTTCTGCACTTCTTCTTCGCAACCAAACAATCCTTTTCTCATTCGAATTGTGTCGTGCGATGAAAAGTGGATTCTGCACGACAATCGGCAACGTTCAGCGCAGTGGTGGGATACCGAAAAAACTACACAATACTTCCCGAAACCAAAATTCCATCAAAAGAAGAATGTGGTGAGTGCTTGCTGGTCCAAACCTGGTTAGATCTTCCACAGATTTCTAACACCAGGCGAAACCATCACAGCGAGTATGTATTACAATGAAATCGAGGAATTACGCCAGAAACTTGCACATAAATAGAAGTAATTGGTCAATAAAAAAGGCCCAATTCTTTTCCACGGTAATGCTAGACTACATGTTTCCATTTAGTAAAAGTTGCACGCATTGGGCTACTAATATCTAGCCCACCTACCATATTCACCTTATTCTTTCACCTACAAATTACTACTTTTTCAAACATCTGTATAACTTCCTACAGGAGAAATGCTTCAGAAATCCAAGAGATTCTGGAACGGCATTCAATGAGTTTGTCGCTTCCAGATTTTTTCCCGTTTGAAAAAAAAATGTTGAAGGTAATGGTTATTAATTTGAATAATAAAGTTTGTTCTGTAAAACGAAATACTTATTTAAAGTAGACCGGAAGAATCGGACATCTCATATAACGTAATAGTACTTATTTTTCCTTGTGTATATTCTCACTTCGCATTGTGCTGCCAAATTCTATTTCTTCTAATGACTTTGTGTATATTCTAAAACATTTTATTTAAATATGATCCTGTAAACATCATTTACAGAAACTCTTTGCTTTTTTTTCTAATTTCTTGAGTACTAATACATATTTTAGGCAATGATGATCATCTTAAGTTAAACAATTTGAAAGAAATAAAAACAAACGGTGTTATATTGAAATTTAAAGTAATCACAAAAGTTCTTAATTTAGGTAAAGCGAATTTTATTGCACTGTGAATTTTTTTTTTCAATTAATGTATTTTCAAATTACTATTTCCACTATCTAAACGGTACTTGCAATTCAAATTCTGATAATACAATATTGATTCGCTGATGAATAGTTCAACAAATTGAATTTGGCGCTATCCATACTTCTATAGTGATGAATAATGAAGGTTGTATTCACTTGCCCATTCAGATGAGCTTCTTTCATGATGTTTTTCCTTTTTAATATATCGAAATACTATCTTCGTATTTGTCATTTCTTTCTGTTTCAAAATCATGAAGTCAGCTGGTTACCTTTAAGATGAGGTCATTAATACTAAATGCATGGTCAGATTTATAGGGTGGTCCCAAATTCATGGTACAAACTTTACGGGTAGGTACAGGACATTGTAAAAATCATTTATTGTATAGGAATGTATGGGCGCAAGTGACGCGGTGAAGCACAAACACAAAAAATAAAAGACGAAATGTAAGACAAAGTGTTTATTGAAAGCATCGTTGACAAGCGTGATTTTTACAGTAACTCTTCCTAACTGTTCAGCACATGAACTATGAAATCCAGCTGCAGTTCACGTTGCTGTACCATCCACTGGCATTTGGAGAAGATAGCCTGCCGGTTTCAAAGCTTCTAATCGCTGAAAATGGAAGAGGTGTAAGCGGGTTTCGTTTAACACTTTACAAACGGTCTGATGACTCACACTTAAGTGATGAGCAACAGCTCTTGTACTTGGCTCTGTCTAACAGCCACAACATTTAAGATGCTTTCTTCCAGGCTTGGACTGCGTACAGATCTTCGTCGAACAGCATCATGTCTGGTGACGAGGTACAAACGTGTTTCACGAAGTTGACGATGTAACCGCTGAAATATTATGTGATCCAGCATTCGTCGACCAGGAAACTGCGCGTCATACATTCGTAGTGAAGCTCTGTCGTTACAATTTGCACGGCCGTACATGTAATGTATGTCTGCATTTTCGGCATACTTAAAGACTCTAATCTTTAACGTCAGCACAATTGTGGAGGGCGCTTTTCCCTACTGGCCGTGGTAGCCAAGTGGTCAAGGTATCGGATCATGGCTGGCGTGCCATTAGTTCGAGCCCAGTACCACTGAAGATCCGCCGTGTAGGACAGCGATGCACGTTAAATCTGTCAAGAGCTCAAACGTCCTCTCGTTGGCATGGTGTGGTAGGTAGGAGAGGGAGGTGTCATCCTCGTCACTTGACCATGGTTGAAAATTACGAGGTCAGTCGCCAAAAGCCCTCTTGCAGCTGAACAGTACAAAGTGAATATTCACTCATTCACCTACTGAGATGCATCATGTTAAACGGTGGCTAGACATCTACTGCCCACTACCAACAATGAAACCAAATTCTTTTATTTTCCCTGTTTGCGCCTCACTGTATCACTTGCACCAATATATTCCTATACAAAAAAATGATTGTCACAATGTCCTGTATCAACACTTAAAGTTTCTACCATAGATTTGAGACCACCCTGTATAGAGGAATATGAGCAAAAATTCAACATTATTTTTACCATGTTCATTTTCTGAATGAATTATAGGGGTATAAACATCGTAAATATAGTAAGGTCCTAATTAATTCAGGTATATCAAAGAATCAATGATTCCTGAATGACCATTTACTCAATCGAACTCTAACGAGAAGAGAAACACTATTTATCTTTAAATGGAATTTCTATCAAATATCCTTGAAAGAATATTTACTGTCTTTCAGTAGTTTTACTGAGGACTATTTTCCTATGTCAATCTCTTTGTAAGTTAACTTAGAATTTCACAACTTCCACTTACCGCGTTAACAACTACGATCAGAATTTCATCGCATATTTAGGAAAGCCTCCCATATCTTCGCTTCAGATCTATTTAAATAGTAATTCCAGCTCCTTTAAGCGACGAAGTTCTTAACTTAAACAACGTCTTAGTTTACAATCATGCCAAAATAGCAACAGTCGCAATCACGTTTTGTGAGACAAACTGTTACATCAGCTTTTCCCAAAGTGTGGGGGGCACATCCTAAAGGTGGCGAGATAACACTATGTGGGGGGCGCGAGCATATTGAAATGTCGAAAATAAAAGATTTAAAATAATTATCAATTTACTGAAATGAAGCAAAATAAAATACATTCTGACATAATAAAAAAAAAATATTTTTGATATATTAGGCTGAATATATTATGATTACAAACTGATATATTATGCTTATAAATGTATCAAAGCTGCACAAAATATTTGATAACTAATTTATCAATACTAAATTAAAAACAAGTTTAGTAATTACTAGTGACTCCCAAGAGCTTGTTATATACAAAATTATATAAAAAGTTTGTATTTACCTTCATAATTTGTACGGTTTATAAGTACAAAACATTCAATACATTGTTATTGTAAGAGGGCGATGAAAATTATGACTGAAAATAGGGTCGCAAATATTAAAACTTTGAGAAGCACTGTGTTACATCAACGTGTGAGCTTCGTATTTTTTTTTTCTCAGACATACATTTTGTCTTAGTACCAGTTACAAATATATTCACTTTGTAACCAGTATTAAATACCAACACATATTGCAACAATAGTTGCAATGTGAAACAGTTTCAAATAATATTCCTTTCATTTACAATTTTGCAGTTTGTAATTGTATAATACAACCTCGACAAAACAATTTGGTGAATGAAGTCAGAACGGCCAATCTGGCAACATTGAAGAAACAAAACACCGCACATGCGTAGCGGCAGATGTTGACCATCTGCCCCCACCGTTGTTTAGTTCAGACTCATTTATGTTCCGTGTAAGACTTGTTTTACAAAGTGCTTATTTAGTACTTTGGCTCTTAACTTGGAACTGGAAAATGAACGAACAAAAGATCAATTTAAAGTTTTGTCTTGAGCTTGTCAAGACACAATAAGAAACTTATGCGATGTTGGTAGTGTTTATGAACGTCAAACACTGTCCATGAAGTGTATATGCGAGTGGTTCGCCCGTGTTTAAAAAGCAGGGAAAGCGTTTCTGACAACCCTCTTTTCGAACACTGGCGATCTTCGACAGTGACGAAAACATAGAGAAAGTGAGGGGATTAGTCACTAAAGATCGTCAATTAACAGTGCGCATGATAGCTGATGAACTGCAAATTTACCGTGAATCCATGCGCCAAATCTTTACCCAGAATTTATGGATGAGGAAAAAGTTCTACCGATATTGACGATATTCCAAACATCCCACGAAACGTGACAAGACTTTTGAACTCCATCCCAAAAGAAGACTTCTTGCAAAATTTTCAGGACATGCATAGCAGATCTCAGTGCTGCATAGTTATAGGAGGTGACTATTTTGAAGGGCAATATTGCAACTTTCATTGATATTTCATCTACGTTGATATTACAGGACTATTCACCGAACTTTATTGTTAGAGGTCGTATTAATAACATTGTCGTAGCCTCTCGCTACCCTTAAGATTATTAACTCCCCTTCGGGTATTACCTGAATCTGAACGTGTTGAATGGTTAATGAATTCAGTAGTCATTTTAACAAATCAATCTTTTATTTATTGATTTTTCTTAATTAAAGAGATTACACAAATACTATTCAGTTTTAAGAACAATAAAACACAGTGGAGAATGAGAAGGGTTCAATAATCGTGAACGACGGAATCCGATCTGAATCCACGAAAGATCGACGCGTACAATTACAGCTACACACTTATAGTTAATTGAAATCTATAACTAACCTGATTTCTTATGCTATGGCAGGTTCGTCTAGTTCGTTCTTTAAGATCTTGATTGGGTCAACTTGAAGTAGGATTCCTTCTTTAAGAGGCTACTTATTTCTCAGCTATTCCCGAAGTTCTTCTACAAACTAATTTTATCCACGACGGTGCGTTGGATTCTATTCACAACATCTACATTTACACTTGAAAACACTTTCTCATTTCATTTCATTCTGTTTTCTAACTCGCTAAACCCGAACTTATATAAAATATCTCATTTGCATAAATCACGCTTTGGCTCCCGGTGGAGATTGGTTGAAATAAATAAAATATTAAAGAATATATGAGAAGGTTAGTGAAACGCGTAAGAACCCGTCACAACATTAAAGGAGACTAGTCTGTGTGAGATTAAAATCATTACATATAGTGATGTATTATTAAACTCATAGTGATATATCAATGCATTTTAGCCCTCTTTCTAACAATACGTAAGTTGATTGTACTCATCATATTCTTTTGCAGAGGAAAATATATTTTAAAACTGATTTTATGGGATTAAATATTTTTCTCGTTTAATTTCTTAAAGGTCAAAGACAAATTACTAAGTAATAAACAATGAAAACTGTAAGATAATGAGTTTCTTTTTAGAATATATCAAATCATTTTTCAATTTGAAAATTTAATTACGGTACTAACGTTTTATTATGGCTCGCCACTGACATGAGTAGCTGATACGTTTATAACATTTGTATTGTTTTACATCGTTGGAGAAAAAAAGAAATAAGAAAAATAACTGGTTGCATACTTTTTACTTCCTTAGTAACTTTTCTCTTTTTTTGGAACTTTAATTAATATTACAAAAACAAAATTAAATGTATAGAGTGGACATTTTTTCTTTTTTTTTTATACACAACACTGCAATGAAATTATAATGATTCTAAGAAATCATATTTCAACGAAAGTTTCTTAAATATCATATCAATAATGAAAAACCATTACATATTATAACTACCTTAATTTTTAGTAAGACATTTAACGTTTTCTGTTCCCAATTATGGCTGAAGTAATATCTCCGTAAAATTCCTTTTTAATCCATTATGAAAGCGATGATTAGAATATTAATAAAAAATTAAAAAATAGTAGCAATTATATAGTGCTAATAAAATAAATTGATCCTTTTTAACCCCTTAATGCATTTGCCCGCGGCTGACACGAGTGAAAGTGACAGGCAAATTTGTACAATGCCCGTGTCTTACACTGACGCTTTTGCACCTCGTTATTCAATTCCTACTATTAGCTCACTCTCTCCCTATATATATATATATATAAAATTTTCAATCGTTAATAAAATACTTTCCATTCATCCAATCAAGTTCAAATAATTTTTATTAGTGGATCACTTTATGTTAATACAGTTTTTTTAAATGTTAAATCATTAATTAAATTAAATTAATTAAATCAATTACCGGTTTTCGACGCCAGCTTAGATTCACCTCCATTGTTGTAACAATGTAACTGTTAAAACAATGACAAAAATTGGTAGTATATATATATATATATTGTTACGTAGATCGGGGTTCGAGGATTTTATGCAAAATCAGTCGTAAATAACAAGGCAATTCTTTAAGAGCGATGAGTATTTATTGTCGAAGATCAATCCTTGAAATTCAGGATTCAGCAGCAAAATTCACAGAATAAATAACAGAAGGATTTCACACCTTCAACAGCACTCAGACACAATAAGCAGTGTCTAAAACACACATATGTAACTGACTATTCACAAGCACAGCCGAGCTGATCGCTAATCAAAACAATGCTCACTACTCGCTGGTTGAAATCAGACTGACTCTTGCGGCGAGTATCACTCTATTTATAGTGGGGATCGAAATTTCTGGAAAAGATGCGCTCGCGCCACAGATCGTGAAATTAGTGGATTTCTCTACTAATTTCTAGAAGAATCTAGAGGGTCCCAAACTCGCCAACATGGTCGCCAATTTGGTCGCCAAAAATGATGCCAACTTGGCTCTATCACCAATATTTCGCCAAGTTCCCATTGAATCCCCATTATAACGTAAGGGACGGCGTTGCTTGTGAATATTACAATTTTAACATGAAATAAATATAGCATAGAGTAATATAAAGGCATTGCACATCCAAATACAAATTATTTATATTATTTTATACAAAATTCGCGTAACAATATATATATATATATATATATCTTGTTCAAATTTTCAATCGTTAATAAAATACTTTCTATTCCAAAGTAGGAATTGACTTAATTATTTTTAATTTTACTTGTTTTTTAATTTTACAAACAATATTTCTCGAGACTTATGAAATAAGAAGGATAATACTGTGAACTTATGGATGAATATTGAGATATTTTATCACGGAAACTTCGTTTCACATATGATATGTGATACAAAGACAACTCAAATGAGTTTTATAGTGGGAAACTTTTCCTTCTCAAAGAACTTCTTAGACCTCTCAGTTCATTCCTTCTCAAAGAGCTTCTTAGAACTTTCTTCATTCCTTCTCAGAACTACTAATATCATCTACCGATGATAGAGAGAACTATTTAGCGTTAATCCTGAAACATACTGTGATAATAAATTAATAAAATATTTTTAATAGCAATATTTGATTCTAGTGGTACTTGAAAGTATCATTGGAGCATAAAGGGTCAGGTTCTTCTGATGTATTTGTTGTTGTCCATTATGAAGGTAATTAGGTTTGCAACGCTCTTTTTAATCAAAATGTCATAAAAAAATTTAACCGACAATTATTTGTTCAAAAAATTTCTCAACAAGTTATTATTTTTTTTAAAAAAATATCTATTTCATCCGAAAAAACATTGGTCATATCAACTACTAACAAGCAAAATGGTTGCATTTTCAAAGAAATTTTCAAAAAAAAAAATTCTCTCTAATATTTCTTTTAAAATTGCTATTTCTTTTTTTCAGAAAATAAACATTTGAAGAGCAAAAAGATAGAAATGTGTGTGCGTGCGTGCGTGCGCGCGCGCGTGTGTTTAAATTTATTATCAATTTCTCATATTAAAAGGTTTAGATATTGAATTTTTGATAGAGTTGTTTCTGGTGATTTCTTGTAAAAGAATATTATGATGGCTTATACGTGCTTTACTAACCGGTTGAAAATGTTCCTTAAAACAATGATGTAATTTCTTTAAATAGCTCATATTTCTCTTCCCTTGAATGCGTAATTATGTTTTTATATTACATTTTTCTCTATTTTTGCTTCCTATTTATGAAACGTGGAATTTAAAAAATAACACTTTTATTCTTGAATTTTCTATTTTTGTTCCCGTTGAAATGCGAGTTCAAAATAACGCTCTTAATGTTGCAATTAAATAAACGATGATTGCATTTAAGTAGCCAACAATATTTTATAATATTCTGACTCTCCTATTTTAATTAATTAAATGTTACTGAAAATGTACTGGTGCATACACATAAAAGTTGTATCTGGCACTACATGAATTTCGGACAAGATTGCACAGCTTAAACTTTCGCGAATTTAATATTTTTCCTTTTTGTCCCCATTTTTTAGGTGGGTGGATCCAGAATGTTACCCATTCGATGGATGGCTCCAGAAAGCATAACCTACGGTAAATTTTCTTTGGAATCCGATGTGTGGGCATATGGCGTAGTACTTTGGGAGATCTTCACGTTAGGAAAGCAGCCCTACTATGGACATTCAAATGATGAGGTAATTTTTCAAATATAAATTATAAAATCAAAAGTTTATACGATATTGCACAATTGTATTTTTAATATTTAGTATCACATTTACTGGGTGTATTATTTTATGTCACAAATATAGAGTGCATGGCGGAGGACTGTTGATTTAATTAACCTATTCACTGCCAACTACGAGATATATCATAGTACTCGTGTACCAAAACTGCCGGCTACGAGATTTCTAGTAGTTTGGGCTGAAATTATATTCATTATATATTTCCATTTGAGTTAGGAATTATTAGAATGGATGAAAGGAAAATTAATATAGAGCAAAAAACATATTATATATATATATATATATATGTTCCTAGGGCCAGAAGTTTGCTATAGTACTACTGTGTACTGTGGCTATAATATTTCTTACAATCTTGACAAGTTATCTTAGGTTTTATAAATATTTTGAATATATTTAATGATTATATATATATAACGAATTCTAGCAATCTTTAACTTTACTCCGTTAAATTATTCTCTAATTCTTTGGTACGAGGCTGTTAAAATCTTAATCGTAATCTAATTGCTCGAGCGCATTTGCAACCAATCATGACTCCTGTTAGAGAGGAGTCGTGCGACCTTCACCGCCAGAGTAAAAACTCAGAGCGCTGGGTGCTCGCTCTCTTTGTGCTTTGTCCGGTCACCAACACAACATGTATTTGTCCCTCATGTTTTCGTTTATGTGCTTTTGTGTTGTTAGAAGTAGTTTTTGTGTAAACTGTTGCAATGTCCTGGACAAGAAATGATAAAAGTTTACAAACATCAAGTCTTCTCTACTATGCCTCGAATACAACCTAATCAAACATTTAATAAGTAAGAAAAAATTCCTAGCAGCCCAGGGCATCATATATATAGCCGAAACATTATGACCACCTGTCAACAACGAGTTGGCCCACCTTTGGCGTGCAACACAGCTTTAACCCGCCTTGGTATGGATGCCACAAGTCCTTGGTAGATGGTCGGAGACAGAATGCACCAGATGTTTAAGCAACGGTCACGCAAATCCGAGATATTGCGAATTGGTGGTCTCTGAACTCTGAGCTGCCTTCCAATGACATCCCAAATGTGTTCTATTGGATTGAGATCCGGTGAGTTAGGCGGCTAGGACATTAACTGGAATTCAGCCTCATGTTCCTGGAACCACTCCAACACAATTTTAGCCTTGTGACACGGAGCGTTGTCCTGTTGGAACATTCCATTTCCAGCTGGAAAAACAGAGGCCATGTAAGGGTGCAACTGGTCTGCAATGACGTTCAGATACCCTGTAGCATTCATGGTCTGCTCTACCACAACCACGGGTCCCAGAGACGCCCAAGAGAACGTCCCCCAAAGCATAATACCGCCACCACCGGCTTGTGTATGACCTACTGTACATTGAGGGAACAACTGTTCGCCTGGAAGACGGCATATCCTGACACGGGCATCGGTGTGATGAATGATAAACCGTGATTCATCTGACCAGGCAACTCTCTCCCACTGATCCACGGACCAGTCGCGATGTTCCCGGGCCCAGCGCAGGCGCAGTTGGCGATGACTCTTGGTCGGCAAAGGCACACGAGTGGGACGTTTGCTGTGCGTAGCCCCAAATACAATAGTGTGCTCCGAAACTATTCTACTTGGTCATAATATTTTGGCTCTTGAATGTATATATATATTTCAGGCCCCAAGCCTGCTGGTAAAATGAGGAGAGCATCATCTCTAAAATAACTTCTTTATTGTTCTTCAAATATATTAAATCCAACATGGCGTCCCTTTGGCTTGCCACTGGGTGGAGCAAAGGACAACATCACAGTAAGGAGTCACCAGCTAATCTTTCCGCTCATGCTCTCTCTCTTACCTAAGCACTAGCTCTACCTTTAAATAGGCTTATTCACCCTCAAATCCTTTCGCGATAGTAAAAATAGTTCACTCTATTTTTATTTATTATTTACTTAATTTTGAAGTTAAACTTTCCAGACCTGACATATATATATATGAATGTATTTCAAACATTATTATTTTTATTGTTGTTGCTATGATGATGAGCTTTAAAGCAATGATCAACGCAAAGTGCTGGGTTGCTGGGATACACTGGACAAAAATACCTAGTCTCCCTAGTTTTTTTTTTTTTTTTTTTTTTTCCTTTGTACACATTCGATATGGTTTTGAAGGCATTCTTCTTTTTTTTTCTGTGCCAGTAGAATGTTTTAAGTAATACGGAGAGTGGCTCTCGCCCTCCCCAACTCTGATAAAAAATTTTCTCTTACTGACCTTTCTCCAACCCCGGACACATCCACTTACAAATCGCAGCTCCCTGATTGGACGAGCGCACTGTGCCCCTAACCAACTTAAATACCCATCATTTTTCCACCACTTTCAGTCGGAAGCCGGCGGGCAAGGTGCCGGGTTCTCCCGGTCGCCGAGCTTGCTGATCTGACAACAATGATTAAGTTGGCCATACACTAGCATCCGGTTTCGGAGTTAGCCACGGTCAATACAGTTTTTTTTTCTCACTTGTACTTACACACCCCAACGCAAACAAAAAGAGCTCCAGTATTTTTTCTTCATTTTATTATTTCTATAGGTCGCAATCTAATGTATTTTCTTAATTTTAATTTTTATCTTTAATTTCTTCACTTTAAAATTTTTCCCCACCACCCACTAATCATGGCAAGTGAATATATTTAAATGCTCAACAAAAACACAAGATAGGGGATTAAGACCTCATCAGAGATCAAGTGCCCCATTGATCATTCTACTGTTCTACCGTTTTAAGTAAACCAAATCAGTTGTATTTGTATTATGGTTGTTACTTTCTCCTGCATTGCTGCCGTCAACATCAAAAAATGTATAATTGATTCTCTAAATTGACACAATCGACCTTTTATTCCCTGGATTTCTTTGGATACGCATTCTGCAGGAAGATTTCTAAGTAGGGTAGAGCGATTTTCTTGTATCAACAAATGGTTACTCTGTGGTCAGACATTATTACCTATCAGTTCATTTTTACTATTTTACAACTCTTTATAACTACCATCGCCTTATAGGATTTTCCAGTTATCATCATTACACGCCTGTATGAAAATCTTACATTATATTACACATCTGACTGTAACCATCTTCCTTTGCAATATTTATAGCCATGATTTTAGAAATGCTATTAATAAAAATATTTAAAATTACTTCAAAAGATGTTCTGGATTTCATTTAATTTTTTTAAACAAAAAAAAATTCAAATATTTTATCTATATGCAAGAAGATTGGATTAAGATGCAGTAGACGCTTGGAGGCCAAATTTGGCGATTTTAAAATACTTTATTTATAAATGTGTTGTTGTTGTTGTTGCCAAGACCACCTGTATGACGTAGTCAGATCGAGATGCACGAAATTCATCATGGCAAAAGTATAGATTGTACACCTTTCGTTATCCCTCGCTTTGATCACTATACAGGTAACAGGGCGATTTGGCTAGTCTCCACCCCAATTTTGAGAGAGAACATCCTGGGGTGGGTCAGGGGCCTCCCACCTCCTTTCCTCTTCCACCAACCTCACGACTTGCGGCTCAACGGCAAAATAGCGTACCCCCCATGCCATGAGTGCACTATACATTTACAAATATTCATGCTATCTCCGGGATTCAAGCCCAGGTAATACAACACATCAGTCAATAACCACTGTACCAGTTGGGTGACATAGCCGCCCATCCGGTAGAGGGGTTGGTGAAAGCGGAAGAGCGGTGAAAGCGGAAGAGCGGTGAAAGCCCCTGGGTTCCCCCCAGTGTGTTCTCCCTCAAAATTGAGGTGGTAACGAGTCAAAACGTAAGGTACCCTGCATGATGCTCAAAACTACGGATAAAGACAGGCGTACAATCTATCCCTTAGCCATGATGAATTTCGTGGGCTTCGATCTGACACCGTCAGACAGGTAGGTTGCATTAACAACAGCATAAAAGTATTGTTTAAGTCTAACATAGAGATGCATAACTACTTCTATTCAATACTTCAAAGAGTTTTTCAGCACAAAATGATAAATATTTTTCTCGTGGTAATATATATTTAGGATTCTTTATTGAACTCATTTTTAAATGTAAGAAAAGCTAGACATTTAACAAACTTCAGCTATTCTTTAGAGCTATAGTTGTTATGAAGAAGCAAAAATGAGATAGAAGGAATTTGTCCCTCTTCACACACACACAAAAGAAGTTTAATGTTTGTTCCTGCTACAGAAAGATAAATGCAGGAATTTTTCTCAATATTGTTTATTCCCTTTGTTGTTAAATTGCATAGATTTAAAAATCTTCAGTTGAAAGGGGAATTTTTTTTTTCTTTTAATATAATAATCAGAAATGTGAAACTGTTTGCAATCTTTTAGATATTTTTTTCTCAAATGGAACAAGATAAGAAAAACAATGTCATAGTTTATTAAAATCTCTCTGAATCACCAATTTTTGAAATTATATTTTCACTTTTTTTATTATTTTAAGAAGAAAAGATTTATGCGAATTGGAAAATACCCTTTTATGTTTAAAAACAGCATTTGTTAGAGTTTAATTCTAAAAAACCAATGCAATTATTTTTAACTCTTTTTTTTACCCTGTTAGATACAAAAAGATACATTTTAAAATATTGGAGAAAAATTTGTTTACATTATTGCAAAAGATTTCATTAATATGTAAACATGTCTTGGAAACTGAAAAAATTTTTTTCGTGAGACATCAAAAGAGAATTCTTAAAATTCCTCTCGGAAAATCATTTTTTGTATTTATTGAATCGATGTTTTACATGTTTTAGGTTACTTATTTATTATTCTCACCTCCTTCGAAAGCGATTTATTAATAAATTCGAAATAAGTTATTTTTACAATGATATCGACTAATAAACAAGTTTTTTACTTTTTTCATCATATTGGTGTTATCATTTAACCCCTGAAGTCAGTGTTTCTTAAACTGTGGGCCGCACTCCACGAGGGGGGTGGTGCGATAAGTCTATGAGGGGAACGCGAGCACATTGAAAAGTCGAAAACAAAAGATAATTAAAAAAATTATTAAGGAACTGAAAGTAAGCTTTCATAATTTATTGTGAAGTAATAAGAAATAGAAACACATTTACACTGATATAATACAATTAAAAATGTATCAGTACTGCACAAAGTATTTGACAGTTAATTTAACAATATTAATTTAAGAACAAATTTAATAATTACCATAGACCCTATGGGCTAGTTATATATAAAATTGTATACAAAAATTAACACTTTGTATACAATTAATTATAAACCGTACAAATTAACAATTTATACGGTTTATAATTAATCTCTCAAACGGTCGATTAAAAGAAAAAGGATTCGCTCGCCAATGCCGCCGTTTTTAACGTAGGTGTGCATATCAGATATATTGCGGGGGGGAGAAAATGAATAAATAAGCAAATCCTCTGAAATAAGTAAATCTTTCGCAAACACTGTGAAGGACCTTTTTTTTCATTCCAAAGCCTTCGGAATAGTTTTATGAATAGCAGTGCAAAGAAAATATCTTACTTCGGAAAGACATATATATAGGTTCGGGGCAATTATCTGTATATTTATGTACTTGTTAAAGTAAAAAAATTCATTCTAAATTATAAATAAATCTGTAAGAGCAACAATTAATCAATAACTATTTTTATTTTTTATTTTCAAGCATGTTCTTACCTTTAGGTACACTTTGCATAAAATCTACTGCATATATAGCTATAAAATTTCACGGAGATTTTGTTAACATAACAATCCATAAAATGAAAGAAATGAAATTTTAAAATATAAATTTATAAAAAATTTTAATGTAGTGATTTAAATTTTCTTTAAATTTTATGCAGAAATTGTGTTATATCTGAAATTTCTGAATGTTTATTTGAAAACGAATTCATTCACTTTGTTAAAAATTTGTTAATTTTGTATTAGGCAAAATATCAGCACTGTAGGTAAAGTGGATTTTTAGGAAAGTGAACCGGAATCACCAAAAAAAATGCGTTTTGAGAAAATTGCAAATAAATATATTTTCATCTATGTTTTGTAAAATAATATACACTTTTATACAATATAAAGTCATACCATTCTTAATTGGATTATTTTGCATCATTACTCAGTTTTTAAATTGTAAGTTTAAAATGCTAGATTCTTTAGAAGCCTTTTTAATTACCCTTTCCTTTACTTTATCAATAAGTGTTATCAAAGATTCATATCTTATTCCATTTAAAATTCCAAAGTTTTATGTCCATAAGTTTTAGTATTTTTACTTCACTTTGAACATCGTCATTACAGGATATTACAATATATTTTTGTAATATCCTGTTACATATATTTTTATTGCTATAAAAATACACAAAAAATGTCTTTGATGAATTTATGAAGTTAATTTTATGTCTAATTTAAATGAACTCTGTTTTTAATAAATTATAAGTAAAAAAACTTTTTTTAAAAAACAAGCTTTTATTTAAACGCGCTAAAAAGAATAAAATTAATTTTTCTTTAAAACTTTTTTTACTATTACTTTAACCTTACCTTTACTTAACCTTTTTACCCTTACACAATTTGTATGATATAAAAGCTCGTCGCGAGATTAAAGTACTCTTATTTACTTAGTTTGGAATTTTTAAAAATTCAAATCAATCAGATCAAGTTATTTAATTTACTTGTTTATCTGCAGAGGTAAATCTCGCGACAAGCTTTTACATCATATAAATTGTATAAGGACGTTATAAGTTGATAGTAAAAAAAGTTTTACAGAAAAATTTATTTTATTCTTCTTAGCGCGTTTAAATAAAAGCTTGTTTTTTAAAAAAGTTTTTTACTTTTAATTTATTTTTCACTTTTTAGTTATCACTGGACAGGTTTCTCAGTCTGTTCATCTCATTCAATGCATCATTGTTGCTAGGTGTTTGCCGGTTGTTTTTGAAAAGTCTAGCTAAATGAATTCTCGCAAAAAGGGTGCTAGGCGAAAAACACAATTTTTTCTTATATCCGTAATTTTTAAGCAATTTTTTCAATTTTCGTACAGATCTTGAGTAATATTGTCCTACACACAAAAAAAAGTTTTATGAGATTTACTTCATAAATGACGAAGTTATTAAATGTTTAATTAAAATTTTGAGTATTTTTTGAAAAATCGTAAAAAAAAAAAGTTTTGGCATTTTATTTTTTAAATGACTGATTCTAATGAAGCAAAGCATGGGCTGTTTTAGTACAAAATGTCGATTCATTTAAACAAAAAAAATTCATGCGCAACGATTTAGACATTATTTTCATAAAAACGCATCAATTTTGACTTATTTTTAAAAAAATCGTAAGAAATACAAATATTATTATTTTGTAAAAAACATTATACCGTATCGGGACGAAATAAACGATCTTTCCGATTTTGTAATTATTTTTGTCTAAGTTTCATAGATTAAAGTTAGATAATTTTTTTAAAGAATTTCTACAGTACTCCATCTCAGTTTAACTTGGCAGCGATGAAAAAGGTATACAATGTACCAATCTACTAGAAAAATAGCTCTACTTTTTTTTTTTTTAAATTTAAGTCCAAGAAAATAGAAATAAATTTGTAAAAAAATTGCATACGTTGTAGAAATTTGATTATTTTTACGTTGTAGAAATGCAATTATTTTTTAGACAAAATGCAACGTTGTGAAATTCCAGTTTGGCTGAAAACCGATTTTCGACGCCAACTTTTGTCATTGTTGTAACAATAATATTATTACAACGATGCAGACATATCGAAGTTGACGCCCCAAACTAGTTTTTAATTAATATCTTTTTAATTAATTGCAATATCGGAATATAAATGGTAAAAACATGCATTGTTATCCAAACTAAACATGTATACAAAATTTTAGCTCAGTAAATTGAAGATATCAGCTTCAAAATTAAGTTGCAAGATTCCACCCGAACAAATTACACATACATACATATATACATACATACATACATTGTAAGTTAAATAAAAGCTTTTAAAAATTGTAACAAAAGAATCTCTGTTTTTGTATTCATACGTATGAATATTTTTTTTATTATATAAAACCAAAAGTAATAAACATATAGAGTTATTCATGAGCATTCAAATGTTAACAATAAGCAGTTAGGAAAAACGAAATGTGTATTTTATAAGCTGTGTATTTAATTTAAAATAATCCCCAAAATCTACTTTGTACTATATCCACTTGATTTATAATTTAAAAACTACGCTGAATATTTATAAATGCAAAACTAAACGTAATTAACATTTCAAAAACAATTTTTTTTTCAAAATTTTGTAACAAATTATTTAAATTTTCCGTAATTTTTGTACAAAAAATGTACAATTTTCAATAAATTTGAACATATAATATAGAAAAATTACATTCTTCAAATAGAAAAATTAGTTTTTTACAATACATATTGAATACACTACGGATTTTGAAGAAAGTGTACCTGAATCACAATTACATTACATTTGCTTACAATTTTAGAATTGAATTTTCAAGCGTTCTTTTGATCAAATTCTCATAAGTAATGCATCTATAGAAGCAGCAAAGTGCTCTCTATTTCTTAAAAGTAAAATAAAAAAAATGCAAAATTTAAAGCACCTTCACGTCCCAGTTACCTTAACTGCCGTTTTAAATTTACGCGATTCGCTCCACAATGCCACGGTTTCCGACGTAGATGCATGTATGTGATGTATTGGGGGAGGGGAAAAAGAATCAGTTAGAAAATCCTCTGAAATAAATAAATTCTTCGCAAATACTGTCAGTGTCATTTTACTGTATTCCAAGGCCTGCGAAATAATTTTATGGATAGCGGTGCACAGAAAAGAGCATACTTTGGAAAGACGTGTATATACGTCCGGGCAAAGTAACGCTTTGGCTGAGGGAGACGTTTATGTACTCGGATAATACGTAAAATTTTATATTCGTATTGTAGATTAAGTGTATCATAGTATTATTGAATTCAGTGCATTTTTATAGGAAGTGAGGAGAGGGGAGGTGATGAAAATTAGAATTGAATGTTGGATTGCAATTATTAAAGTTTGAGCATCAAAGAGTTAAAGGGTTAAGGAAGTATTCGTTGCCTTTCAAAACGATTCAAACTGAAGGTTGGGGATTCTGGCAGCATAAATCCAAGCAAAAGGACTAGTTTCGATAAACAAAGTCTGGAAAATTTTAATATGCCATACAGGCAAATATTTCGTTTTAGAAATATGTGGATGTAAAGTGTCAAATTCGCCATCTGATGTTGGCATATTTTCTATAACAAATCAGATGCTTTTAGTGAAGAGGGTTTCAATATCTGTCTGTTTGGAGAGTTTTTCACGCTGCCCTAGAGAACTGGAAACTCCATTCGACAAATACTGAAAAGATGCAAAATAACCTTGTGTCCCTGAGCTTCAAAAGTGGGAACGTAAGAATGAATCTCACATTACATAAGCTGATTGATTCACCAACAATGCAAAGTAAAAGAGCATACAAAGACTAGTTGTCATAGAAATTCAAGTATTGTAAGTTCTGAATATTTTTACGAATTTTGCATAAAATAATGTAAATAATTTATATTTGGATGTGTCATGCATTTTTATTAATCTATGCTATATTTATTTTACGTTAATATTGTAATATTCGCAAGCAACGCCTTGCCTTATGTTATAATGGTGATTCAATGGGAACTTGGCGAAATCTTGGTGATAGAGCCAAGTTGGCATCATTTTTGGAAAACAAATTGGAGGTTTTGGTGACCAAGTTGGTGACTTGACGACCATTTTTGTTGAGTTTGGGACCCTGTGTATTCTTCTAGTAATTAGTGAAGAAATCCACTATTTTCGCGATCTATGACGCAATTGGATCTTTCTCGAAAGATCCGTGAGGTCTATAAATAAAGAGATACTCGCCGAAACAAGTTAGTCTTGTTTTGACAAGCGATAAGTCAATCTTGTTTCGACCAGTAATTGATGAGTATGATTTTGACCAGCGATTAGTCAGTATTGTTTTATCTAGCTATTAGTAGCCTTGCCTTGACATTTGAAGGGATTAGTGGTTACTTCGGTTATTGAACGAGCTTGTGAATAATGTTTCACATACTTGTAGTTTAGACAGTGATAATTGTGTCTGAGGGCTGTTGAGGGTGTGAATTTCTTCTGATATTTATTCTGCGACAATTTTTGCTGCTGAATCCTGTATTTCAAGGACTGATTTTCGACAATAAATTATCATCACTGTTAAAGAACTGTCTTGTTCTTCGCGACTGAATTGCATAAAATCTTCAAACCCCGATCAACGTAACAATATAATAATGCAAGAGTAAAAGAAACAGAGATTTTCTTCACAGTTTTTCCCTAACCAGATAATGTAACACCCTACATTGAGGGGCCACTGATTGACTCTTCCCATCTCCTATTTCTCAGAAATTTCATAAATGTGAGTATTATCTTATTGTAACTTTAAGACATCAGATACATTTTTTAAATCATGTAAATCAGTATCATTTTTTACAATATTCTAATAAAATTCATATAATCGGAAACAAAGTGCTAAGAATATAATTTTGAACTTCGATATCAGTATTGATTTCAAACCAGTTGGCCATGAAGCTCTGAGCTGCTTTTTATATTTTATAATATTCTAGAAAGGCTTGATAAACCGAATAAAAGATAAAATTCCTTGTCGTTTTATGAATGTTATTATAGCTAAATATGTATTTACTTCTGATTTAAACTTGTTTCTTTTTTTTGCGTTATACCACAAAAAGTAGAGAAATAATATTTGAAAGTATGACTTTAAAAAAATTTTAGAGGCAAAAAGTCAAAGCATAATGTGTAGTAACGCAATAATCAAGAGTTCCCATTAGTCCTAGCCGTTAGTTTTTTTTTTTTTTTTTGCACTTTTCTGTTTCGCCGGAGCATATTTCAACAACAACAACAAAATAATATTAATAAATATAATAGTTACCAGTGATTTTTCGTCCATTTTCGATGTATTATGAAAAAAGCATGATAAGAAAAGACTACGGCTTGTTTCAAAAATGTGATGGTAAATGTTTACCAGCGGGAATATTTTGTTAGGCATCGATGGCATCATTTTTAGCGACTCTACCGCTTGTTCCGGTAAAAAGGAAAAGTACCCATTTTTTTTTATTATTATTATTTCAAAGTTAGGTTTAAATTTATTTATGATTCTTCATTGATATCTGAGGATAATGTGGAAGAGTATATTAAATTTCAGAAACTCATACGTTTACACACACATCTCAGATTATGCCCTATAGAATTGCTTTGCTATCCCGTTTCAGTAATAATATGTATGAAATAAAAACGGTATTTTCGTGTACATTTTACTAAATAACAAGTGAAGTATAAAAGTTTGTGGGTGGAGTGGAGTATTTCCTCTATAAATTATATTAAAGGCACTAAATATAGTTGAAAAAATACTAAGAATTTCTCAATCCGTTGAAGTGGCGCGCTTATCCTGTAGGATAGAACCACAGGTACCTTTGGATCCGAAGCCGAGTAACTTATCCACTACACAAAAATGATCACCGTGGTGCGGAGGTAGTTACTGGCTTATATAGATGGTACCGCTACATACACCCCACCAGTGAGTCGGTAGAGGGCGAACGAACGATGTATTTGTTTAATCAAGCGTGTTTTTGCTGCTGCGCCATGAGTTGTGACGGCTTTTGCTGATTGTGTCATATGTGAGACGACTTTGTTGATTGTGTCATATGTGAG